>JASAON010001646.1:0-156524 GCA_030849065.1 Jaenimonas drosophilae
GCCAATCCATGAGCGCACTTCGAGCCAAATCAAAACTCAACAGGTCTGACGCACAGAGCTATAGCATACATCACTCTCCTACCGACACACACATGTACATGCATGTACACCATACACCATCTCCGCTACCCATATGATAATGATGATGAGAAAGGCGTGAATTGAGACCCGTCGCTTCCACTGGTGAGTGAGCGGGAGCATCAACATGCCGAGAGTTCCCACACACATATATTTCTTCTTCTTCTTCACTGGCGCAGTCTGCGCTACTGTGTTGAGGCACATCCCCTTTGGGACGGCGGCTACTGATGCTGCCAGCGGCCCTAGTCCTGATGTTGCAAGAGCACACACAAGCACATGCATAATGTGCTACATGCACATGCACCATACCACTATACTCCACCACCACCACGACATCACCGTACACATGATGAATTCTTATAGTTTCCTGTCAGACCGAAAACATCACGTGAGGACAGAACTTCAACTCAGCTCACACTGACGTGTACACCGTTGCTCCTGTTGTCTGTGTGTGGTGCTGGTGCTAGTGTTGTGGGTGTAAGTGTTGTGCAACAGCCAGCTGTCGCTGACAGACCATATGTATAGCTGACATTTGGGAACACACTTGTGTGTTCTCCGGATGCGGGGAACCATGTGTGAGGCAAAGGCTGACCGATCCGTGGTGTGAAACTAACATTCAGGGCATTGCATCTCATGCCCCGTGGGAGGAACGAGGATAGCGGTCCTCGCCGAGCGCAGCGCTATTTTATCAGTTAAGTGGTGAGTGGCAGTCATGTGAGCGATGAGATGACTGCGCGAAGAAGTGTGCGTGTTGGCGTGTTTTAACAATGGTTGTAATTTTATTTCTTTTTTTCTCTTTTTTTCATGTTTTCTTTTAGTGGATGGACCAAGTTGATGACTGGCTGACCGCGGAGCACCTGTCCTCCTGCTGGGAGAGTGAACATGCTGAGTGGGATGTGGAGATGTTTCCATGGGTACCACCTGGAGAGACTGTCTTGTGTGTGGATTGCCAGAGCAATGTGATGGCTGTCTTGTGCCGCTCCGGCCGCCTTGTTGTACGGGATGTGGAGAATGGTGGCTTGGAGCTACTTTGCACGAGTATTAACAATCCATATCGGGTTTTTGTACATCCATTGGGTTCCTACGTGGTTGTTTCAGCCCTTGATGGTGAAGTCTATTGTTTTGCCAGTTATGACTCCAAGCGGTGTGCGAGTGTGGTGCTGCAGCCGTCTTCGGGGAACAAACTGTGGAGGCGGGCGACTCAAAAGAAGGCCAACTCAGTGTTGGTTGGACACTGTGTTACGTGGCTCGATGTGGCGGAGCAGGTGTCGGCTGACAGTACCAGCAAGAAGAATGGCACTCAGTCTTTTGTAGTAGGCACGAAGGTGGGCCATTGTGTGGTTTGTGTTGATTGCTCATCGTCGCCTAACCTGTCTTGTGCAGTGAGTGCGGTGGTGCCAATCCCACTGGGGCCCTTGGCCTCGGAGGAGCCCATCACGTCCATCAGTGCCGTACGTGTCGGCGATGTGCGTGTGCTGATGGTGTCTACTCCATCGGAACTGGTGCGAGCGGTGGAGGATGTTCGCACTGCCCCATCCACACTTGAGTTGCTGCGCCACATGCTCGCCGGTAGCTCAGCCGTTGCGGTTTCCAGCCTTGTAGCACCAGCTCTTGGAGATGATGCACAGCCCATGCAGGAGCCCATTGGCGGGTTGGGGCAGATTCACATCATCTGCCCCGATGTCCTCTCTCAATCAATGGGCTTTGCGTGGCTTGGACGAGGCGGTGTTGTGCACGGTTTGTGGCGTCGTGCTTCACGGGATGCACATGATAGCGTAGTTGGGCTCAATACCGGCGGCAGAGGAAGCTGTGTGGTGATGGCGGAGCAGAAGCTTGACTTTCCCTCCACGTCTCGAAGCCGCCGGTCTGGGCAGGACTCTCATGCCTGCTTTCTTACCTCTGTGGCATGCACGCCATTTGCCACGGTGATGGTGACGGACGACCAACGCCTTTTGGTGGTGCCCCAACCCCTTGGAGTGCCGTGGAATCCCCTACACCGCGATGAGGAGCAGCCATCTTCCTCGGAGGTGAGTGCGCGCGCCATCATGGAGCATCGCTTTGCGTCCCAGCATCCGCCAAAAATCATCCGGGATGATGCGGAGGGGCGCATGTTGGTCTACGATGAAAGAAAAATGTGGTCCCTCACGGGTCTTCACACCGAACGACAGCAGTGGGAGATGTTCCTTGTGCGCGCGACAGAGCGCAACAACACAAGAGAGCTCCGTGAGCGCATGTACGATGCTGCTTCTACATTGGCAGCCGCAACCAAGCAGGTAAGAGGTCCACGACGAAGCTGTACGGATTATCTGTACGGGAAGTATCTCATGTCATTGGGCTCCACCGGCCATGGAGTAGAAGTCTTGGCCAGATGCGAATTCTTTGCTGAAGTGCACTCAATGCTATCTACCATGTTCCCGGAGCACATGGATGCGTACCTCACTCATCGTCTCTCGGTGTTGGCGGAGATACAAAAAACAACTCGAACAGATGCATCAGAGGAGATGTTGTTCCGCCTCATTTTGATGATCTTGATGAGGCGCCTTCACTTGGACGATGGCGGACGCACCACACGTAACAAGACCTCTATGGAGGCAGCCTCTTCCTTTGTTCATGACATTACCGACGAATACTCAACACTGCTCACCCGTCGCCCGCAGTACGTACAAATCATCATTCGTGTGCTGGAAGCGGCAGACGCACGAGACACGGCACTTCGATTTGCAGCGGACATGAACGAACATCGTTACTGCGTGATGCACTTCATCAGCACGGAGGAGTTTGTTCAAGCGGCTGAATCACTCTCCCGCTCTCGTGAGCCACAATTGTGGTACGACGTGTGCGAGCTCGTTATTCGGCATGCACCCATAGCGGTGATCGCGGCCATCCGTAGGTGGCTCGATGATCCGCACGCCACCGAATCCCTGCTGCTTCCGCGCTTGCTTCCAGCATTTGTGGCCTACTCCAAGAAGAAGCACGAAGTCGCAGGCATTCAGGAACACCAAGTCCTCTCCATCCTTGACCACGCCATTGTCCATCATCGCTGCACAGAACCACCACTGCACAACTACTTCCTTCTTCTACTGGCCGACACAAAAGACCAGCTGCGGCTCATCACATTTCTGCAGTCCTCGAGTCACTACCAACTAGACGCTGCGTTGCGTCTGTGCCTGGAAAGGGGCTACCACGATGCCTGCATGGTGTTGTACCTCAAGATGGGCTTCATGGAAGATGCCCTGACATTGATGCTGAGCGCAACGGGGGTACCCGCTACGACAGCCATCTCTCGCGCTGTAGAGCTTCTGCGTGAAAAGAGGGAAACAGAAAAGCTGGAGGAAGGACTTCTCAAGCGTCTGTGGCTCAGCCTTGCCCACTTTGCCATTGCCCATGGCCAATCGAGCCTCCTTGCTGCACTGGAGGTTGATGCTGAAGGGCTCTTGCGGCTGCAGGACTACTTGCCAGCCGATGCGGAGGTTCCCGTGAAGGAGCTGAAGAGTGCCATTTGTCGGCAGCTCGACGCTTGTGCCACTGAGATTGCCGTCCTCAAGCAAAAGAGTGATGATGTGTTCCGTGGGCTGGAGCAGTCAAAGCATGAGATGGAGGCCCTTCAGGACCAGTGCGGCTACATCACAGGCCAGCAGCGATGCATTCTGTGCCGTGAGCGGCTCCTGGTTGGCGGGCGGCCCTTCCTCATTTATCCAAGCTGCCAACATGCCGTGCATGAGGAATGTGCCATACGGCGAATTGAGGAGATGGGAGGCTTGGAGGCCTTCTTCACCGATGAAGGACTTCCGGCGCATCTGCACAAACTCAGCACCGTGGAGGAGCTGGCTCTGGCCGACTGCGTCGTCTGTGGCGAGGCGTGTGTGGTGGAGCTCGATATCCCCCTCTATGAAGATGACGGGACGTGGGCCATTTCGGCGCGACCCCAGGCAGCTTAACCTCGAACGGGATAGCCCCCCCCCCAAAAAAAAAAAAGAAAAAAAAACACCAAAGAAAGCAAAGCTCGCCGCCCCTTTCGAACCTGTTGCAACGAATGCCCCACCTGCCGCCCCACCCCAACCTTAGGGCCCGGGCCACTCCGCCGCGGGGATTCGCGGCCGGCGCAATAGGGCTTTGAATACGCGGGGGGGGGGGTTATGATGCGTTGCCCACCGGCGTGCGCTTTGCGCCACTCATTGGCAGTGAGTTTTTTTTTTGAGCAAGAAACAAAAAGCGAGCTCAGCTGTACGCGACGGAAACGGTCTGCGCCGCGGTCCAGGTTTCACCTGGTTTGATGGCCTCCTTGTCCACGATGGTTCCGTGCTCGACGCAAACGAAGTGGAGGTATCCGTCCGCTGGCATGTCGGACATGGACTTGGTCTTCTCAATCCATGGATTCCAAAAGACGGCATCCTTGAAGGTCTTGGCGGCAATGGTGAGTTGTTTCGGGGTCTTCTTGGCGGAAGTGGTGTGCAACACGACGGGCTTGGAGCCTTGGTTGAGGTAGATGCGGTCAATCTCACCCCTGATGTCGTGGAGTTTTGAGGGTGGGCACTGCTTGCGCGCCTGGAGGTTGTTCAGGTACGTTGTATCATCCAGTCCGCTCACCTTCACCTCGTGCACGTCCGCCACCCCAAAGTATGAGTGGAAGGTGAAGGAGAAGGTCAGGGGCTCTGTTGCGTGGGCGTTGGTGACGGAGATGCCAAGCGAGAGCTCCGTTGCCGTGAAGGAGATGATGTAGTTGAGTAGGCAGTGGGCATTGGGGAAGTGCTTCTCCATGTTGGGTGTGCATTCGTAGGTCAAGGTGAGGCGGTGTAGCCCGCCGTCCTGCACGCTCTGCGACGCCTGCCACTGCGGGGCGACACGCAAAAATCCATGAGATACGGGAATATTGCCGAGATCGGAGAACTGCGGGAAGATGAGTGGCACGCCACCGCGAATGGCCTTCCCATCGGCGTAGATGGCCTTGGGGCTGGTATAGAGGTGCTCCTCTCCATCCTTGTCTCGCCAGCTGGTGAGGTGGGCCCCCTGTTGAACCACCGTGATGGCAGAGCCATCCTTGGTGTTGGTGGCGGTCAGCACCATGCGTCCAGACGCATCCGCGTGAAAAAGAGCAGTCATGAGGTTTCTGTCGGTTGGGTATATTGACAGAAAAAAGAACGATAAGAACAAGACTTGTTTTGTGTATGTGTGAGGATCTTGGTTGTGATGGAGGTGGGAAGTTATGATGAAGAGGCACACGATACATCCTGAAGACGCATGCTACGCCAGGAGGCGGAGAAGGAGGAGGGTAGGGGGGGTTGTGCTTTTGGTGTATTTTTGCGTGGTACGCACGCTACGCTGACTTCTCATGTGCTTGGCGAATGAGAAATCGGGTACGGTTGGTGCAGGAAAACATGGACGGAAACAGCATCGGGGTTGTTTGTTGGTAAATGTGGTAGGCGGGGTACTTGGTACACGAGATGCGCTCCGTAATGAAGGCGGCGGAGCACACAATCAGCACCTCCAGCACCAGACAACCAATCCACTGCCACCACACCATGCCACCTGGTTGTTGTGAGGCCGCCACAGCCAGCACCACCCACAGGCTTCCTTCACAAAACACGTTGAGGTGCCTGCTATAGCCAAAGAGCCCCGTGATGCAGAAGCCGTTGGCATCCCCATGTGCCAACTTCCCATGCTGAAAGATCCACTGTTGCTGATCAAACAACGTCTCGAGGAGAATCAGCCCCAACATGGCAGCGGCAAAGAGGCCATCCTTGGCTGTGATGGGGGTGGCGGCGAAGCTCAAGCACGGCAGAGCAATGGCCCACAACAGGCAGGTCTGAAACAGTGAGATGATGAAGAAGTTGAAGACGACCCACAACCACGGATGACGGCCAAAGATGGGCCATCGTTGCACGTACATCCAGCGGTAGTCCTCACCACCACGACGGTAGCCCCCACGACGGTGGAAGTTGTACGTCAGCCGAGCTCCCCACACCGTCAAGACGAGGGCGTAGAGGTTGGCCACATGAAGGTAGTTGTGCTGTTGAGTACATGTATAGGCCGCAATGATCCATGCGTACATCACAGGAACCACAGACCAGCTGCGGTCCACCCAACTGTAGTTGCGGTGGATATGTGCGAGGGCGAAGACGGCCACAAAGACGAACATCATCGCCGCAGCGGTGGCATGGAGGGGAGTGGCCATAACCCCGTTGAGCACATCCATGAGGGCTGGCATCATGTTGGCTAAGAGGAAAAAAAATGATGAAGGAGAAAGGGGGTCGTTGCTTGTAGCACACCAACACATAATCATCATCACCATATCATTAGGTTGTGCGTCAAGGCAGTGCAGTGAAGTGGGGTTTGTGTGTTGTGCTTCTCTTGTGTTTGGCTGATGCACCACACGACTGAGAGAGAGTGGGATAGATTGTGAATGCGTGCGTGTAGAATCGTCGGTTGCAAGACAAACGGAAGAAACAAACAAAACAAAAATATTTCGCCCGCACGCGACGCATCACGACGGATGACGCCACACTGCCACACACACACTCCGCATCACCCACAGACACAGAAGGCACAGAGTGGAGGAAACGCCATTAAAACAGAACAACGAGATGAGGAACATCCAAAAAAAAAAAGAGAAAAAAAAGAAAGAAAGAAAGAAAGAAGGAGAAGATAGTTGCAGAGGAAGACGTGCTGCATTCCAATCCACACTAAACACTAGAACATGGTGCTCTTCTCCTCCATGTGTAGGACCGCACCCAACACCCACTAGACTAGATCGCCATGGATGCATCACGTTGAGGTGGGGCTTGATGCACCTGCACACCGCACATGACGTGGAGGAGGAGAAAAGAAAAAGCTACCAGAACGTCAGCTCGGCAACCGTCTTCGTTGATGATCGAGTGAGGAAGACGTTTTCAGGATGGAGGGTGGAGGGGGGGAGGCAGCCTCGCCGCGAGCGAAACGGATCGGCACCACGCAACGCACACACACCAATCCGTCTTGGACCTCACGGCACGACGTGACGGAAACGGAAGAATGTGGGCCACTCACAGCTCCTTGATGAGGTCCTTCGTGATATTCTTGTGATGGGCTTCGATGGTGCCGCCACCAATCTCGAGCAGCTTCGCATCGCGCCAAAGACGCTCCACCGGCATCTCTCGTGAGTAGCCCATCCCGCCCAGCACCTGAATGGCCGCGTCCGCCACGCGCTTCGCCACGGGTGTGCAGAAGAGCTTCGCGGCATCACTGCCAAGACGGTTCTTGTTGGAGGGGCTGACGGTGGCACTCACGGCGTATGTAAGGGCCTTGGCCGCCTCCGTGTCGGCGTAGCTCTCGGCAATGTACCGCTGAATCTGGCCAAAGGAGGCGATGGAGGTGCCAAACGCCTGGCGCTGGGCGGCGTAGGAGGTCATCACCTCCACACAGCGCTCCGCGATGCCAACCGCCATGGCCGCCAAGGTCAGACGCTCAATCTCCAAGTTGCGCATCATACACACCACACCCTTGCCCTCCTCACCGAGAAGATTCTCGGCCGGCACCACGACGTTATCAAAGAAGAGCTCGCACATGGTAGAGGCACGCATGCCGCACTTATCAATCTTGTTGCCCATCGTGAAGCCCTTCATGCCACGCTCAAGGACGAAGGAAGTGATCTTGCCATCCACCTTGGCATAAACGAGGAAGAGGTCTGCCTCGGTGCCGTTGGTGATCCAAATCTTGCTGCCATTCAAAATGTAGTTGCTGCCGTCCTTGCGGGCGTTGGTGCGCATGCCGAGAACATCTGTGCCTGCGGCGGGCTCAGACATGCCCATCGCGCCAACCTTCTCACCCGAGATGACGGGCGCCAACCAACGCTCCCGCTGCGCCGCGTTGGAGGAGTGATAAAAGTTATTGACGAAGAGCATCGAGTGTGCCAGGTAGGCCAGACAGAAGCCCGGATCCACTTTGGAGAGCTCATGATGGATGATGACGGCCGCCGTGGCGTCCATGCCTACGCCGCCATCCTTCTCTGGCACCGTAACACCGCACAATCCGAGGTCAGCGAGCTGCTTGAATAAATGATGATTGAAGTGCCCATCGATATCCGCCGCCTTCGCGTGGGGCTCAACGCACTCGTTGGCAAACTTGGCCACCGTCTCACGCAACATGAGATGTTCTGGGGTGGGGTTGTAGAGGGTGCTGAGGCCCGCATTGCCGTAGGAGCGGTGTGGGGCGGAAAGGGCGGAGATGACGGCAGGGGCGAGAACACGACGGTACATGATGAAGATGTATGTTGTTGTGTTGTGTGTGTGTGTGTGTGTGTGTCAGGGGGGAGATGAGATCACACAAGTGAAGGGAAATGATGGAATTATGATGAAGTACTGATTCAGCGAATAACTACTAGCCAACACGAATATGATAAATATGATGATGATGGATGGATGGATGTTGGTGGTGAGGGATGCATGTACGTGTGCAAGATGATGTTGAAACAGCAAGTTGGTTGAGATGATGTTACCGTGTGATGCAGAAAAACTTAGTCTGTGGTGTTATTAACCACAAGAGCGTCCACGTGTTTGGCTGCTGCACGAGCGGGAATGATGGCGAAGCGCATGAAGACGCCCTCATCCTGCACCTCCTCCGTCGTGCTGCAGCGTTGATGCAGAAGCCGCTCCGCCTCCGTCAGTCGCTCCACCTTCACCCGGTTCATGATGGCCTGCAGCTCCGCCAGCATAAAGGTGCAGGAGAAACTGGCCGAGAGCTTGGCGCCATCATCACTGGTGGCGGCGGCAATGGCATGTTTGATCTCCTGTGAGTATCGCCCGCGTACCCCCAAGACGGCAATGGCGTGCTCAAGAGATGAAATGGGAGGATGTTGGCCATCCGCGCCATCGTGGCTCGGGAGTTGGTGAATAGCTTCGCCAATCCGCGCAGTTCCTGCGGCTGAACGCAAGCTCGTCATGTTTGGCAGTTGTTGTGGCATACGTGGGCAGCGGTATTGATAATCGGTGCAGCGACCACGTACGATGGACTTGAAGTTCCACATGTTTGAGCGCAACAAGGCCAAGCCAGCCTCACTACTTCCGCTGGTGTTGTTGTTGTTGTTGTTATTCCTGGCGCCACGACCACGACCGTTCCTCCCTCCACGTGCAGATCCCTGGCCCTTGGATGGCCTGCATGCCTCGTGCATCAGCTCACGCAAGAAATTAACATCGATATCACAGTTTTCACCGCTGATCAACGCGCGACGAAAAAAACCGCCATCGCCACGCAAACGTCGGTAGCTCCGCCACAACTGCAGCGACTGCGAGCGCAGACCATCATAATAATCACAGCCCGACAACAACATCAAGAAGACGAAGTCCATGCGGTACGACGGCAGGAGAGTACATGGCAGTGGCGGGTTCGGCACGGAACGCTCCCAGTGCTGCAGCAGCTCATGCAAGCACGTCATGCTCAACGCATCGGGATCAATCACGGAGCAGTAGCGGTATGGGGTGGCCACCAAACACACCAACAAGAGATCCGAATCATTGCCAACGATGGAGATGGCGTCATCGTCATTATAGTTTCCGTGAGCACACGCATCGACGTAAATCTCACGAAGAAGGGCGGATATCTTCACTTCACCCTCACCATCCTGTGCGCTGCTCGAAACGATGCGGCGCGACCACGTGGCGGTGCCATCGCGCTCCATCGCGTCGAGCACACGTGCCACGGCCAACTCACACGCCAACACAAATTCTGAGCCCGCCGTGATCTCCTCCTGCCGCAGCGGCACCTCTGCCGACATGAGGGGTGCAGAGAAGATGGCATCGAGCTCATCCTTCTTGGCCGTGGCGCTGCTCCGCGGTGGCGCCTGTGGTGGTTGTGCGGCCAAGGATTGGCGGCGCTCCTTCTGCGTCCGCCACTTGGCCATGGGCGAGACGCCATCAAAGACCAACGCCAACGTTCCGCCCTGAGGAGGTGCGTAGGCCAGCAGCCGTCGCAGGCTCTGCTCCACGGCGTGCAGCGTGGCACGTGTGTTCGGGCTGCGGCTGTTGTAGGCGCCATGAATCAGCGCATTCATATCAAACAAGAGATGCCGTGGCCTCAACGGGTAAGGCGCATCATCACCTTCATCATCATCCTTCTTGTGGTTGTGTTTGGTCTTGTGCGCGGCGTATTGGATGCCGTGGTCCTCCACGTACTTCCATAGCCCCGACGTGCCCATCACCGC
Organism: Jaenimonas drosophilae; assembly: GCA_030849065.1. Lineage (NCBI taxonomy): Eukaryota > Euglenozoa > Kinetoplastea > Trypanosomatida > Trypanosomatidae > Jaenimonas > Jaenimonas drosophilae. The sequence goes on from JASAON010001646.1 coordinate 10,250, forward strand.
TGAATGTGGCACAACAACACTCGCAACGTAGAAATGAAAAGATACGAGCATGAGTACATGAATGTGTGTGTGGGGGGGGAGGGAGTATCTCATTCATATGGATGCGTTCGAGGCACCAACCATGTGTTTCTGTGTGTGTGTGTCTGTGGTGAAGCATAGAGCAGGTGCTGCCATCAGCTCATCTCCAGAGAGATCTCTCGTAGTGCCTGTTGCGCACTTGTCTCCAGCGATGATTTGATGATGCATGAGGTCAGCCACAACAACGGCCTCAGGTGGCACACATTGGTGGAGATGCTCATCGAGCCCACCGTCACCTTGGCCTTCTGCAAACACAACTGCAAAGAACCCGTGGCCCACAACTTCAGCACCAACTCACCACAAATGACAACATCCTTGGCACCAACGTAGAGCTTGCCACGTGTGGCATCGCACGAGTAGCCGGACTGCGCCATTTCTTCATCTCCCGTCTCGCGCAGCACCGCCTCCCACTTCTCCGCCTTGGCCTCGCTCAGGTAGGCGAAATCAATCTCCATCAGCTCCACGCACGATGCCACCAGCCTCACCGCCAACTTTTCCTTGTCATCCGTGGGTGCGTAGGTGCATCGCGGTACGTCAAAGGTGAGTGCGCCAATGGTGATGGGCCCGCAGGACAGACGTTTGTGGCCAAAGAAGGAGATGCGTTGCTCATCCACGTACGGCAGCACCACCGAGCCCGTCAAGGCTCGCGCACACACGGGCAACAAACGCTCCAGCAACAAGGGCGCACGATCCACCATGGAGGGGCAGTAGCGATTGATGAAGGCCACCACATCATGTTTGGTGCTCGCACTGACATCATTGGCTCGACGAATGGCATGCACGAAGCTTTGCATCTTCATGAGAACACGGCTCCAGTAGCTCTTGCGTTCCGCCAAGGCGGCCAAGTAATCCGGTGCGATGATGTGTTGGTTCGGTGAGTAGGTGGAGAAGGATGTGGTTGGCATCGATGGGCAGCCCCAGCCCACCTCTACGGCAGAGATGGGCTCCACCTGGGGGCGCAACAAGTCTGCCGTGATGAAGGAGCCATCATCATCATCTTCATCATCATCGTTGTGCAGGCGGTTCAAGCGAATGGGAGTTGGGGAGCTCCCCGAGGATGCCTCCAACAAGTGTGGTGGCATCGAGAGGTCCTCCATGGAGCTTGTGCTGGTGTCATGGGCGCTCAATATGGTGCGCTCCGCAAACAAGATGCCAGAAACACGTGGCGCCCAGCGCATGATGGGAGCAGGAAAAACATCGTGTGCCACAAAAAGTCGGGCCGAGGCACGCAGCGACGCCTCCACACACAAGATCCAACGCCCAAGTGGCAGTGGTGATGGTGAGCTGGCAAGGCCACCGACGACAGACTCTGTGCGTAGTGGCAGTGCCTGGTGCGCGCACGTTGAGGCGGACGCACATGGTTGTAGCACCACCTCATCCCACCGGCTCGTATCCACCACAAATGCGCCAACGTTGGCGTTGAAGTCTTCCCAGCCCGACAAACGCCTCAACTTGGCACGGCGTTGAAGAGCGGCGTTGCGGTGCAGAAGATGTGCGGCAACACCGCTGAAAACATCCACATCACGCCGCACCTTGGCGCGGTGTTCGTTGAGCTGATACGTGGCGAAGGAGGCGCTCATCACGTCAGGGTTCAGGGCGGCATAACCGTGGCGCTCCGCCTCCTCCTGCGTGCGATCTTCATGGCCGAGCTCATTCAGTTGTTGTTGGGTGGCGTAGGGGAAGAGAGCACGAAGATAGTGGGAAAAATCCCGTGCTTCTGTGGCTGTTGAGAGGTGTTGGCCACCGCTGCTGCAGCTCATGATGCACGTACCTCCTGCCTTGGACTAGTAACAAGAAGAAGAGATGATGATGATGATGTATGTGTGTGTAGGAGGTGTTGGGTATGCAAGATGATGTTGATGGTTGTTTCACGAAGATGATGATGATGATGTCGGTCAGGAGCAGAAAATTTACGTCTTCAGGTGTTTGTGTTGCAAATGAAGTAGCCAGCCATCCTGCATGCGTTGCTGGGCTGCGTGTGTGCGGAGCTGCCGTGATGAGGGTAGGCGCTGTTGTAGTTGGTGCATGAGATGGGATGCTTCATGGAGTACGTCGGCAAGATGATGATGATGATGATGATGTGGTCGTGCATCTAAATCTGTGGTGGCTGAGGATAATTGGGCACCTGAGATCATCTTGGCGATTTGATCTGCGCTCTCCAGCAACTTTCGTTCAGTGGCAGCACTCACGACGATGGAGGAGGGCGTTGTGTGGCCAACATCATCTCTCAGCCTCCTTGGCACTACCAACTCCACGAGGAGGTGCAGCATCAACACGAAGACGCCAACACCAACAATGGCAGTGTAGGATGATGATGATGATGATGTACGTCCCAACATGAGCAACATGTGTGGCAGCACATGAAGCTCCAACATACACAAATACCGCTGCAACAGGACGGCATTCAGGGGATGTACGTCAACGGAGGACGTTGTGTGCGTTGGCGCACCAAACATCTTCTCCAGCCCATCCATCACCTCGCCAAAGCACGCGTGAAGATGGCGGTGGTGGCACACATCCTCGTCATCCACGAAGGTCATCCGTTGTGCCGTGGGATGCAACGCACCCACCGCCGTGTGTAGTACATCCAACAGTCGCACACGGTCATCATGAATGACATCTGCGTTGAGATGGCGGTAAGGGCAGAGATGCATCAGATGCCTCACAACGTAGTGGGCCACCTCCGCCATGTGTGCTGCATGTGTGCCGCCATCATCATGGTAGTACATGCCGCGAACAAGATGCAGCACACCAACGTACATGAGTGCTCCACAAATCTCGTTGAGCTGTGAGCATGATGAAGGTGATACAGTGGCCACATCAACTACACGATGTAGCAAATGACACGTTGGCACCAATCCGCACACATCATCTTCTCGTCGCATGAGTTGGTGGTGGCGAAGGTATCGCTGCACGCCACACACAATGCGATGTGCCTGGATAGATAACACGTACATGTGCTGATTATCCAAATGCTCAACAAGAAGATGCTCCGCCATCAATGCTCGCACGGTATGCCTCCACCACATGAGCCTGTGCTGGCGCTGTTCGTCGTTCCCTCCTCCCACGATGATGTACCGCAGCCGCCACAACAACTCCTCCACGCGCTCGAGATGATCATCATGCCACTCACCTTCATCAACGTGTTGCAGCCAATTGTGCAGGAAGGTTTCACGTGGGGATGACGCTGGATGCATCAATGTTCCATCTGAGCTGGACAGAAACCGCTGATTGCACCACGCGTGCGATGATTTCGTTGTTGTTGTTGTGCTCAGCTCCCAGCCACGACCACGTAGAGGCTGCTTCAGGGTTGTACCACCATGCAGCCACCACTGAGCGACCACATCATCATCGTCATCTCCTGGTGTTGCATGAGTGTTGTCATGGTGCAAGAGCGGGCACCACCGCAACACACTCGCCACCAAGGAGATGATTGCGGCTGACGTTGATGTGCATGATGGCGCCAACATCTCCGGGCGTGGCAACATGATGCAATCACGAAGAAGTGGCACAACGTGTTGGGCAAAGCTCATCGCTGTGGTGTACGTCACGTGCAGTGATGTGTTGCGTCCTACACCACACGCGAATGCTGATGATGCAGAAGTGTGCAGGCGCCAATCTATGCCAACGCGCTCAATCGCAACGTGAAGGACGTGCGCAAGGGGTTCAATCAGTGATGAGCAAAGAAGATGCGTCAGCCAACGCCGACGCAGCGCATGCATCTCTTCTTCACGTTTGGTGGTGCATGTTGTTATAATGATGATGATGTGTGCCACAGCCACGTCATCATCATCATCATCATCACGTTGACGTACTCCATGGACATTCATTCGCGTGAGAGCAACGCTAGTCAGACGCAACAATCTCAGCCACACAACATTGGCCACCTCCATCCACGACTCCACGCTCCGTGTGTTGTGCGCCACGGTGCCAACGCTGCAACAAACACGTTGATGCAGCCATGGCACGAGACCATCCATCATCATCAAGAGAAGCTGCCAATGTTGGCGGAGCTCCACCATCGTGGGTCCATAGCGCTGGCGCACTCGATATCGCTCATCCGCATCTACGTCATCTGCACCACCATCATCATCATCATCATTCTGCGTACGTAGCCAACATAACCATGCATCGCGCAAGCTCTCCATCAGCGGCAACAGCGTGTGCGTGCGCGTGTGCGTGCGTTGGGCATCTCGACCTGCACACGATGCCTCCATCGCGCTCATGTGCGCATCATCAGCAACACAAAAGAGTTGAAGGCAGCTATGAAGCATACGCGTAACGTTTGTGTTCCACGAGCATCGATGTTGTTGTTGGCGCACATGTGTAGTGACGTGGTGCTCAAGCACACCGCAGTAGTTCTCGAGACGTTGGAAGCAGCAACAACATGATGTGGTTGTGCGACGTGAGAGGTGATGAACCAGTAAAAGTGCATCTGCGCAACCATCATCATCATCATCATCATCATCATCACTTGGATCATGAGAAGGACGTTGAGGAAGGATGCGCAACACGGCCTTCTCCCACGGTCGTACCACCGTTTTGCATCGATGGCCATCGCAACTTACAAAGCAGAGATGAAGCGCACTCACCATGTGCGGGGTACAACGGCGTACATCCACGCACATCCATAAACGCTGAAGAAGTTGTTCTGCAGCATCGGCACCATGACGGCAATCATCTTCTGGAGTCATGGATTGGCGTCGAGCCACCAGAGGCCACGCTGCCAACCACTCAAGCATCGCCGGCACATCATCATCATCGTCCTTCTGACGTGTGTGTTGCTGCAACCGCTGATATCCATGCTTCATGATGTTGGTGTGTAGAGCTCGACGGAGGGCCAGCTCATCTGCTCGATCACCTCCTCGGTCCATCTGCCGCCACACCAATTGTGCCACACGCACACTCTCTCGTGCCGTGAAGGCGTGCGCAGCAGCAGCAACATGATGCATCAACCAAGACATGGCGCTCAAGGGCTGTTTAAGCTCATGAAAAACGTGGGCGTACACCTCCATCACGTAGAGCACCGTGGATGCAGAGGTGCTGAGTGTACCTACTGCACATGAAGATGATGATGTTGTTGTTGTTCTTGATGATGATGATGATGAATGTGCGTCGCCCAACACCGATTCCGCACTAAGAAGAAATGCGTGGAGCGTTCGTTTGGTGTGGTAAATGGATATGATGCGGCACATGCGTGCAACATGATGGAGCATCTCAACATCTGCGTCATTCTCTGATGATTGTGGTACATCGCGTACACGTCTCAGCCACAACTTCATGATGTGTGCCGTGAAGATTGTGCTCGAGAGCCCGGCAATGGAGCAGCCATCAAAAAGAGTTGCCAAGTCAGTGGCGGTGTAGCTGCTCAGCTCCGGCACACATCCATGCGCAAGACGTGAAACATCTTCACACGGTAGCACACGAAGAAGTGCCAAGGCCTTGATGGATTCGCTCGCATCACGTGGCTTGTAGTAGCGCATCATCAACGTGGCACGTCGCACGAGAGCGTCGAGCTGCCACGATGAGGAGATATCAGCTCCTCTTCTCCAAAAGTGAAGGCCCCTCGTGGCGGCAATCATCCTTCACACAATGATGATGGATGGCGTACTCGTCTGACCAAGAGGTGGGAGGTGTACGTATGTGTGTGTATGTGTGAAGGACCAAGAATGAAGCAGAAGTAGGCATGATGATGCTTCAGGTATCTCCCCACAACCCCACATGGGCTACTTGATGCGTGTGAGAACGAGGGTGGATGTTGGCACCGCCACAACATCGTACCTCCAACGTTGTTCCTGTGCGGCGGCATCTTTGGAGCGCTGCTCACGTGCCTCATCCGCCGTCACGCCACCCTCCACGTGCGTTAATAAGCTCGGCAACAAGGAAGATGAAGATGCACTGCCCTCAGCATTCTTCGTTGTGGCTGTGTTGGTGTTGTTGTCCGTGACGTGCAGCACGGCGGTGTTGGTGAATGGTGCGGCGTGATTGACCCACTTGCCAGAAAAAATGATTTCGTTTTCCTCCTCCGCGTTGAGCACGATGATTGGTGCATCGGTGGCGAGGGTGCCGCTCACCACATGCAAACCTGCGGGATGAAAGCTGTGTTGTGTGCTGCCATCGTCGTGTGTTGTGGCAGCCTCGCACACATGTGCGTTGATGAAGTGGTCAAAGCATGGAAAGCGCAGGAGAACGAAGGACTCCTCCACATCCTCCACCACCTCTTCCACGAGATGGCGCGATGGAGATGAAGATGTACGTCGCGAACGCTGCAGCGGAGGTGCCGAAGATGGCAGCGATGGGCTCCCTCGTTTGCGTGTTTCATTCTTCATCTTGGAAAATATTGGTGGTGTATCTATGATTCTTCGTACTGCTGATGTTGGCAAACGGAGAGGAGAGGATGATGATGATGCTACGGAAGGTGCGCACACACGCACTCCCGATGATGAATGAAAAGGGCGCATGAAGATCATTGCCACGTTGTTGTTGTTGTTGTTGTTGTTGTGTGTGAAAATTCTTGGCAGATTCATCATCGCGCCTCGCCGGCATTGCTCAACAAGTGAAACAATGACGTGCAGTTGGCGTACAGCAGCGCCACCAGCTCCTCACGCGTCATGGGCGGCGGCAACAACTCCGACGCCACACCCTTTCGCCGTTGATCCTCCACCGTTCCCAGGTAGGCCTCCATCACCTGCACCACGTGGCATGGCTCATTGCGACGCTCAACGCACGCACCCGCCACAAATTTTTTGGCCTTGTGCGTGGCAAAATGTGTGTGAATGAAGGCATGGCCGTAGTCCTGACGGCGTACGTCGCACCACGGGGCGTCAGACTCCAGCATCAAACGTGTTGGCGGAATCTGGCAGATTTGCCGTGCCACCTCCTCATCTCGAAACGCGCTGCCGTTGATGCTCAGATACAAGCCCAGCTGCAACAGGCCACGTTGCTCGTCCAGGCTGCCATTGAAGCTATGCAAAACGCCCGTGATGGGAGTTTGCATCTCCTCCAGCACACGCAACACACGCAGGCCACAATCACGTGAATGGAGCAGAAAAGGAAGGCCAAGTGGGGCGTAGGCCTCCAGCTGAAGACGAAAGAAGCGCTCCTGCACATCATCGGGGCAGCATGAGAGCTCTGCTCCATCGAGGCCAACCTCGCCAACCGCCACAACAACATCGCGATTCCTGTGGATGAGCTCCACGAGGTAGGCCAGACGTTCTCGGCAGAAACGCTCCGCCTCTTCGGCATCTGTTGGCGGAGCCACAATGCGTGGGGTCATCATGGCCGCATCGGTGGCGGCGAACGCATCCACCTCCTCCACATTCAATGACTGAAAAAACTCACACGAATGTGCCGGATGTACGCCAACGGTACAGCGCAAGTGACGATGTGGGTAGCGGCGGCAGAGTGCCACTGCCTTGGCACATTGATGCAGATTGGTGCCCGTGATGATGATGTTGCCCACGCCACTGGCCTCGGCACGATCGAGAACTGAGGCGAAGTCATCGTTGTGCAAACGCTGGCCCGACCAACCAACGCCGCGAAAGACGCAATCCGTGAGATTGGCGGCAACATCCACCAGATAAGGTGCAGAACGCGTGAGGGAGGCCATCCAGCTACACCTAATAATGTGTGAAGGTGTGTTGCTACAACACAAGTGCTGAGGTGAGGAGGAGGGAGAGATCATTGGTGCATGTCTTGGACCTTCACTGCGGTGGAGGCACGTACATCCATCATCATCATCATCATCATCATCATCGTCATGTGTTTGTGTATGTTGTGTAGCAACAATGTGGCCAGAAACAGCTTCAACATCACCAACATGCACGTCCATGTGCGTCTAGGCCTTTCGCCCCAACACATCTTCAAGCCGCTCCACCTCCACCTCCTTGTGCAGCTGCTGCTTCAAGCGATTCACCGGTTGCTGGCCGTTGTTGTTGTTGTTGGTGGTGGTGGCACCTGTGTTTGTGTGTGCCGCACGTCGCTCGCGATCGGCCCGCTTCGCCTCCTTCTCCGCCTGCGCCTTCTCTGCGGCGGCGGCGATGCGCTTTTTCTTCTCGCTTGTGCTGAAGATGCCATGTGCGTTGGTGAGCTGATCCATCGATACATCCAACGAGCCCCACAACGAACGTGTTTGGTTCCAGCCTTGTGTCGGGCGATCGAGACCATCTCGACGCTGATGCGCAATCTTCTCCATCCACGTGGCCATCATCTTGGCCCGCACCTCGCTCGGCATCTCCGTCTTGCGCGCATCAATGGTGAAGCGGATCGCGAACGTTGGGCAATCCCCAAAATCCATCAACAAACGGTCGTGCAACAAAAAATCAAGATCCACCACCTTGCGCACGGAGAGGAGGTCCTTGGCGAGGAGGAGGGCCTTCATGGCGGCATCCAAGGGCTGCGTGCCAACGTGGCTCATGTGCTGCTTCCAGAGCTGCCGCGAGAGCTCCACGTCGCGCGAGACGGCGTCAATGAAGTTATTCCAGCTATCCACGGCAAACTTTTTTGGCTTCCGAATCACATCGGAGAGGAAAATCATCAGCGTGGAGAGGTACTTGATGACGAAGTGTGCCAACATTTGACGAAGAATGCGTCGCTGGCGTTGTTCCGGCAACATCACTCGGAACTCCTCCTCAACGTACTCCGCCATGGTTCCTAAAATGAGCTCAAGCGGGTTGGTGCTCGCGCTGTACCACGCACCGGGGCGGAAGATGAGGCCCCATTCACCACTCACAACACGCTCCACCTGCACGTTGATCTCATCCAGATAGAAGATGGCGGCATCCGCCAACGCATCCTGCACCTCCACGAAGGGAGATGGCTCGGTGGTGGTGGTGGTGGCAGATTCATCGCCCCAGCACCCATCAAATTTGCGCTCAATGGAGTCAAGCTCCTCCTCCATCGCCCCGACATCATTGCAGAAGGCGTAGAGATAGAGCATGCGCTGCTGTGGCCAATCTGCCGCCACTTGTGCAGCAGCACCACCACCACCACGTGCGTTGTTGCTCTTCTTGCTGAGCTCATCCTCCCAATAATCGTAATCGCTCATCTCACGGCAGAGGCTGAGGTAGGCCAACATCGCCTCGGCACACGCGCGGCCAACCTGCCGCATCACGGGCAGCTCGAGCGTAGATGAGAGGCCATCAATGGTTTGCTGAAGAACAGCAAACACATCCACGGGGCCTGTGGTGATGGGGTGGCCAGATGAGCTCATGGTTGGGCCCACTTGAAGATTCATGATGTTGCGTGCGCAGGCACGAGCGAGGTGGATGAGGTGGTCGGATAAACCACGTACGGCCGTGGTGGTGAAGGTGGCGGAGTATGAATCCAACGCTTGTGTTGGCACATAATGCGCAAAATTGCAGCGCTGCAGAGAATCTTTGTACCACTGCGCAAAGGCCGAGGCCTCCATGAGCTCCTTGACGGAGATGCGCTGCACATTGGCAACAAATCGCTCGAGCACCTGCACCACCTCCGCATGAATCGCCACCACCACCGTCTTAAAAAAGGGAAATGAGGTTGAAAACGGCACGAGAATGAGCTCCAATGCCTCCAAGACGGGCTCCACCTTCTTCATTTGCTCCAGGAGCACCGAGAGCTGTTGTACCGGATCTACAACATCCATCAAAATTTGCTCATCCCACAACTCACGCACGCTCTCAACCACGGCGGAACGCATAACCTCGGTGGTGATGCAGCGGCTGCCATCAGCATGAAGAAGGGCCGGTGCATCGCCGAGCTCCTCGCCACAGACCTCGATGCACTCCCGCAACGCCTTGAAGGCCGCAAAATCATCCACGAGAACGGAGCTCTCAGGCACCTCCTCGAGCGCTTTTTGGATAGAAACCATCACGGTGTCGGCGCGAAGCACACCGAGAAGCTCCGCGACGAGCATCGAGGCCACCGCATCGAGCTTGGAGAAGAAGGGCTCAAATACAGCCTGGTAGCTCACCGTGCGTGCGCCAGACTTGGATTGCACCGTGTTGCGAATCAATCGCAATCGCCGAATGCGGGAATAAATGTTTCGGAACTGGTGTTGGCGTACGAGCTCGTACAAGTTGCTGTGGCGCACCTCCTTCAAGGCACGCGACCACTCAATGACGGAGCGCACGTTGTCGCGGAGGACCTTCAGTCGCACGAGCTGCTTCGACGGAAGCCCTTCTTCGCCCAAGCCCTCAATGAGCTTCCCCTGCTTAATGAAGAGCTCCTGCAGCTGCTGCACATGCTCGTAGTTGGCACGCACCAATTGTGCAGCACCTTGGCCATCGGCAATTTGCGCGCTGACCATCGTCTTCATGGTCGTTCGTATGTCGCGCGCCTCCCCATCGCAGGATTCCAGCAAACGTGGCAGCGCCACCTCGAGAGCGGCTTGATGGCTGAGCTCCACGTTTAGAGTCTCGCCCACCTCCTTGCGAAGCTGTTGGATCTCCGTCTCACTCAGGTAGGGCAGTACCTCTGTGACGGCATAGCGATGCACCGATGCACTGGAATGGTTGGCAAGGCTCATGCTTCAACCAAGAACACACACACACACAAATACAACAACAACAACAAGAAATGTGGTTGTGACGTGATGTCCTTGACCAAGATACCCTACAAGGGTACGCTGTTAAGAAGAAGAAGAATGGGAATGAGAGTGTTGCGCACGTTGAGGGCATGGTGAGGTCAGCCAACATCTCCGTGGATGGAGCCACACTCGAACACTTGATGTGCAAATATGCAAGGATATGTGATGGATTTAAGGGTCTGGCCGCTACTTCTTGCGGAGCGCCTCCTTCTTGCGGTGAAACTCCTCCACGAGACGATCCACGCGATCATCCAGATTCTCCTCTTGGTGTGCGCTCGCCAACGCCTCGGGGTCGTTGGGCACCAGAGAAAACTTCATCATCTTCAGTTTGTCATAGTATTCTTGGTAATCTGGAATCGTGAAGTTCTCGAGCTCGTCGAGCTTCTTCGTCTCAGCCAGCTCATGGTCCATGAGGCGCACGAGATCCATCTTCTTGTAGTTAGAATGAAGGCCATGGCAAGCAGAACCTCCAGCATAACCACCAACGAGCGCAACCCAGCCTGCATAGGAACGCATCATGGGAAAGCGGCTCCCAATCGCCAAGCACATGCCCATCGTGGTCGCCGCCGCACTGCCAAAATATCCGTAGTACCAATAACTGCTGTTGGCGATGGCAGTCATCTCCTCCGTTTTCTTGGTGATGCGGCCGCCGCTGTCCTGCACGAAAACACGCGCCTTCACGTTGGCTTGTTGGTATTTTTCCTGTGCCGTGAGTGGGGCCGAGCCCCCTGCAACGAAGGTGGGGGTGGAGGTGCTGTTTGAGCCCCGTTTGCCTGCCAGTGAAGAGAACATGGTTAGGACTTCGATAAGAGTCGCACAACTACACAACAAGAAAACGTGTGCTGAAAAAAAGAAGTGAAGAAGAAGAATATACATACATGAAACATTTGTACAGTATATATGTCTTGTGCAGAAACAACAAACACGTCCACGTCTTGTGTGATGTTTGTTAGTTGTGTGATGATGCATCACTTCATGTTTATGCTGGATGCTGGCCACATCCTCTCTTCCAACACGTACCTGATGCTCCCCCTCCCTCACTCCACGCGTACGTGCCCCGGTCGAGCCGGTGGCGGTGGGGGAGCGGCGGTGCTGATGAAGCTGGCGGGCAGAGGCTCATACGGCACCTGCGGATGATCCGGTGTGTAGAAGCCCAACCCGCGCAGATCATTCTTCAGTGATCCTTGGCTGAATCCTGGCGCGGCGTTGCGTGCGTGCACGTGAATCTTATCAAAGAGGGCCTTGTCGCGGCGGTAGAGGAAGCGGGCGCGAATGGGATTAACGTTGTGCAAGGTGCAGGGCCGATCTCGGATGGGCTTCTGCAAACGTGTGTGGTGCGTGATGGAGCGGAGTTCCTTGCTGCGTAGTGCCCGCAACAGCGGCAAGGAAGGATCGTAGAGGTCCGTAGATCGGGTGAGCGGGCTGTGCTCGCCCTTTAGAAAGTGATGCGGATTGCGTGCGATGGAGGTGGAGCTCATCAACGTATGAACCTTGAGCAACGGCATCTCACGCGCACAGTACGCAGCAACGGTCCAGAGGATGAGATCCTCATTGCAGTACGTGCCCGCATCATGGAGCTCCACCTCTTCGGCGTAGGAGAGAAGCACCACACGGCCCTTGGCGAGCTGTTCTGCAAGGATGCGCAGCGCACGCTTGGCAAGCATTCGTGTGTTCTCCGCCTCTGCGGTGTAGCTCAACGCAGAGAGCTCGCGCAGGCATGAGTAGGACACCACAAGACCATCTTTTCCGGTTTGCAAACGTTGCACGCACGATGTGAGGCTGCTGATGGAATTGCCAACAACACTGCTGTGAAGAAGGTACATGTTATTGAGAGAGCGGAGGTACTCGAGTGAGGTAGTGAAGGTGCGGATGGGGTGAAACAAACGGCCTTCATGTTCCACCAGATACGTGTGCTGGTGCCCATGTGGAGATGACGATGATGATGATGATGCATGCGCACGACGCTCTTCCTCCTCGGCGTGAAGGTGGTCTGCCACCGTCTTCATGGCAGGCATGTGCTGAAGTGAAAGTGCGTTGAGGTGCAAACGTTGCGCCACACTCACAGCTTCGTCTTTTGCTCGACGCGAGAGGAGCAGGCCGTGGCCCGCATCCACCAATGCGGCCACTAATTCCTCGTCCTTGGCCGATTTGGCGGTGGTGATGGCCTCTTCAAGCAATTGAGTAGCGGCACGGCGCACCTCTTCTCGTGCATCGCGACCTGCCGCAGCAAAAAAGGAAGGCCCACGTGTTGGCAAAACCTTAGGTAGCCGCACATTGCCACCCTCTGCATCCATCAAACGTGCCAACAACACATCGTTGTATTCAGTTGTCTCCGTCATGGCCAACAAGAAGTAGAGCTGCTCCATCACCGCCGTATTCTCCTCCACCTTCGCGGAGTTGTTTTCGCTGGCCCACCGATGCAGGATGGCCTCAACGAGCGCTGTGGTGAGAGCTCCATCAGGCCGCTCCACCACACCAATCAGGCCACCCAACGTACCAACCAGCTCCATCAAGGAAAAGTCTTGCAATCCTCCAGGACGCAACAGCGACTCCGCCACAGCATCGAAGAGATCCTCCCCAACACGTTGGTAGGCGGTGTTGCGATTGATGCCCTGTGGGTGGCTATAGTCTGCGCGGTTTTGTGGTGAATTCGCATTCATCTCGTACCACTTGTTTGGCTGAAACACCTTGATGAGTGCGAGGAAGTGAAGCAGCTGCACCAGCATCGCCGGAGATTCCGCCAGACGTTGTGGTTGTGCCTCGACGAGCATCTCCGTCAGGGCCTCCACCAACGAGATGAAGGCGCTCGTGAGCTCGCTCGAGACGCTGTAGGGCCGGCCAAACTTAACCACTTGTGTGGTGAGAAAGCGAAGCCCGTTTCCGTGCGGAGAGAAGAGCTGGCTGAGCTCATAGAGTACCACCTCCACCTCTGCATTGCTGCGCTGTTGGAGGGTGGAGGCTAAGTCGAGGATCGTGGCTGTGCGCGCGATGCGTTCGGGGCGCTGCAGAAATTGATGCAACAACTCCGTCACGGTGCGGCGGCAGGTCAGGCGATCTACGATGGGGAAGCGTTCATCCGCCACATATCCACCAAACCAATCATCAGCAGCATCATCATCATTGGCAGCCTCCTTCGCGGCAACTCCGCTCGACGTGGCGGGTTCCACCCGATCCAACGCATCATGAAGTGAGCTGTGTGGTACAGCATCATCATCCTCCATCGTAGCCAAGAAGGCCGCTGCCTCATCCATGCCCGACTCATCGGCAAACATCGTAGTTGAGGTGGTGGTTGTGCGGCGCTGCTCCACGCGTTGTGCTGCCAGCTCAACATCGGGAATGTTGCGCAGTCGGGTAGGGCCAAAGCCCATCGCCTCATCGTACATGGGAAGAGGAAAAGGTGTGAAGGAGGGAGATACCTCCTTGGCCTGCATCGTCTCTGGCAGCTCTGCCAGACGAGGTTGCTGTGGTGGAGCTCCTCCATCATTCTCATCATGTGTGGTACGTGATGGGCCATCAAAACGCATCAATAGCGACCGATTAGGTGCGCCGAGGCCAACGGAGTGAAGAAGACTTGCGGGTGAGCGCCATCGAATCAGCGCCGGCGAGGTGCGATGCATTTCACCGCGAGCTTCTACAAAACACCAATGAAAAACAGAGTGGAGGAAGAGAGAGATGTATATCTGATGATGATCTCACGTGTAGGAGTAGCAGCTTCACAACAACAACAACAACAACAACATTATCACAATTTGTATGTTGATGTACAGCAGAGGTTCTCCTCACCCTAACCGAGCATAAATGATGAGCAACAGCACCACCGCCATGAAGATGAATGCGCGATGCAGCACCGACTTCGCGCCACCCCCTTGCGAGGGAGTTGATTGATGAGCAACGGAGAAGCTGCGGTGTGCCTCTCGCGATGCCGATGATGAGGAGGAAAAGAGCCACTTCAAGATGCTCGATGAGCCTCCACGCTCTGCAGCATAGCGCACATACCACGGCGTAGATTCATCCGTGGCACTCATCGTGTTGGCATCTTCATTAATGAAGAGCTCTGCTCCATCTACACTCAGCCCCACCTCTCGTTGCGCGGCGAAGGCGAGAGCATCTTCGGTTGTGGCGCGCTGCGTGAGCCATGCGAGCTCCTCTTCCGCCACACTCCTGACACGCGCTTCGTACGCAACATGCTCCTCCACCAAAAATTCAATATCCTCACGTGGTCCAGGGTAGCGAAGCTCACGATGCAGCGCATCCAAGGCCTGATTGCGCTGGCGCTGCAACGAGGCCAGCTCCTCCTCCTTCTTCTCAACGATGGCGGGTGGTGTTCGACGGTACGGCTGGCGCAAAATCATGAGCTCGGCAGACTTGTTGGTGGCGATGTGGGTGAGGCTGGATGAGAGCATCCAACGTTGGTCGTTGCGGTTGGACTGAACCTGATGCAAAAAACGCTGTGCGTTGTAGTTTTCCAGCTGCAGGAAGACCATCACAAAGGCAAAGAAGAGAACCACGAGAGCTGCCAGCACAACGGGTTGTTGGTAGGCACTTTGAATTGCGGGAAGCTGCTCCGTGAAGGTATTCATGGCAGCTGTGATGGTGTTCGTGAGGGAGGAGGCGAGGCTGGCGTTGGGCCCCGCCTCCGCCTCCACCGCCCCACTCACGAGGCGATCTTCGCGGCGGCCAACACGGCTTCCGTCTGCAGGTTGCGCCCGTGGCCGCATCAGCACACGCATCGTGTTGCCCGCCTCTCGTCGAGCTCCGCGCGGAGCCACAGACATGGCGGTGAGCCGCCCTCCCGCTGCTTTGCTGCCCGATGCGCTCATGCCGCCATTGTTGGCGCTGTGCGTTTTTCCGTTCAAACTTGTTTCACCCACAGCCTGAAAAGGAGAGCCATAATAGTTGCTGTTGTTGTTGTTGTTGTTGGCGGCAACCACGCCACCTCCAACAACAGGTGCAGGTGCAGGTGTTGGTGATGATAGAGCAGTGGGGCCGTTGGCACTATCAATGCGGTGAAAACTCTTGTTGGTCAGGCGCATGCGTGAAACATCCTTGTGCGGCGATGCATGCCGAGCTACACGTGAAGTTTGTGGGGCTAGGGTATCAAGGGAGATCCCACTTGCATTGTATTGTGGTTGTGGTTGAGCTCTCTTTTTTTCCTCGCTCGCCGGCTCAGAATCATTCGATGGAGGCATGATCATGAAGAAGAATGGCTTCCACCTCAATCATCCACCGCCTCATCTAGCATCATCATTATCGCAAGCACAAGAAGAGAAGAGTGAAGAGGTTTGATGAGCACCACAACGTCAGTGTCATGGACATGTAGGTACATTTATTCGTCTTGATTCATTCCGTTGGGTTAGCATGTGAGAACTGGAAAACCTCTCATCATCATCATCATCATCATCATCATCCGTCCTGCTCATCCGGATCGAGCAGCCGATCAGCACGCCGACGAGCACGTTTGCCAGCATCCACAATCGGCTTAAAGCCAATATCCACCACCTGGCCTCCCTCATTGCGAACGTAGGTGTACTGAGCCGCCTGTTGCGCAATCTCCTCATCACCGTACTTGAAGAACATAATGTAGGCCAGATAGCCCACAAAGGAGATCCAACCCGCCAACCACACAAGCTTCAGTGAGCTCCACCTCCAGCCATACTGCCAACGAATGGGCAGCCGTGGACGAAGTTGCTGAAAAACATAGCCGCCCGCACTCTTTGGGATGTCAGGCATGCCAACTTGCTTGTTCTGCGCACGTTGCTTCTTGTGGTTCATCCGCCGGCGTCGCTCTACTTTTGGCATCGCCACGAGACAGGCGTGGCAGGCCCGCAACATGTTTATGTGTCACAATGTCACCACGCAGCCAACCTCCGTACTTATCTTGTGGTGGTGGAAGAAGAGAGAAGAAGGACGTGCATCCGTACCATGGAAGAGGAGCACAATATTACGTGCATCAATGTTTCTTTTGTTGGTGTTGTTGCAAATGTGTGTGTGTGTGTTAGTACTTATTCGATGTGTTGGCGGCAGCATCATCAGCATTGCACCAACACTAGGATTATTCTTCGTCTCTGCGTAAACCTCATCCTCATCCAGGTCTAGCTGCCGCTCTTGTTGCTGTTTTGCAGCTCCGCGTGGAGGCTCTCGTAGCTCTGCCGGTCAATGGCATTCACAGACGGCTTCACCTTCATGAGCGCTGCATCAAAATCCGTGGCGGAGATGGAGGGTAAGTCTGCCTCACTCGCCGCCGCACCCGAGATGTCTCGCTCCAGCTCATCCAACTCCTCTGTGGTGTGGCTCTGATACACCGACTTGAGCGCAATGAGAGATGCCTCACGCACCAACGCAGCCAAATCGGCACCACTGAAACCGTGAAGACGTTCATCGGCGGCGAGATGATCCATATCAACGTTGGCATCCACGGGGAATTTTCTGGCGTGGGTGCGGAGAATGGAGGCACGTTGTTGTGCGTTGGGGAGTGGCACAAACAGAAGCTTATCGAGACGTCCAGGGCGGAGCATCGCCGGATCAATCATGTCTGGGCGGTTGGTGGCGCCAATCACATACACATCCTTGCGACCCTCCACGCCATCGAGCTCGGTGAGGAGCTGATTCACCACACGCTCACTGCTCGGGTTGGCTCGGTCTGAGCCACGACGTGGAGCCAGTGCGTCGAGCTCATCAAAGAAGAGCACACATGGCGCACTGGCACGTCCACGTGCAAAGACCATGCGCACACTTCGTTCGCTCTCACCCACAAACTTGTTTAGCAGCTCTGGGCCCTTGATGGAGATGAAGTTGGCACCAGATTGATTCGAGATGGCCTTGGCCACAAGCGTCTTGCCACACCCTGGCGGGCCGTAGAGCAACACACCAACAGGATGATCCAGCCCAAAGCGGTGATGGAGCTTGGGTGAGCGGATAGGCTGCAAGATGCTCGTCATGAGCTCCTCACGCACATCCTCCAAGGCACCAACATCCTTCCACGAAACGTTGGGGATGGTGGTGAAGCCTTCGCGCATCGCCGACGGCTGCACACGTTTGGTGGCCTCGCAGAGCTCATCGAATGTCACGCAAAAATCGCGGAGGTCCTCCTCCCATGGGAGAGCAGATGGCGACGAGGTCGGCGTACGTGAAGAGGAAGAGCCAACAACCACAGCACCACTGTTGTTGTTGTTGGTGGTGGTGTTGTTGGTGTTGTTTCCGCCCTTGCTTGTTGGGCACTCCTCCACGTCCACCCCCATCTCTCCACACTTGCGACGAATGGCCAAGATGCACGCCTCCTTCACGAGGAGGTGCAAGTCTGCCCCAACATATCCCGGCGTCATGTTGGCCAGCTCAAAGAAGTCCACGTCGGCGGAGAGGTTCAGCTTGCCACAAATGATGCGCAGAATGCTCTGGCGCTCATCAATGGATGGGATGCCGAGCGCAATCTCACGATCAAAGCGTCCAGCACGTCGCAGCGCTGTATCAATGGCCTCTGGACGGTTCGTGGCTCCCATGACGCACACAACCTTGTTTTCCTGCCGCCACGCCTGAGACACCTGATCCATGCAGGTGAGGAGCTGCCCAACAATGCGGCCCTCCATCCCGCGGTGTGCATCTTCGCGCCTGCCCGCGATCGTATCAATCTCATCAATGAAGACGATGCTCGGGGCGGCGGTGATGGCGTCAGCGAAGAGGTTTCTAAGTTTGGCCTCGCTGTCTCCACTGATCCCAGATACAATCTCTGGCGCCGCCACGAAAAAGAGGGGCACCTTCAGTGAGCCGGCGATCGCATGGACCAACTTGGTCTTGCCTACACCAGGAGGACCGTGGAGCAACACACCACATGGAGGATCTGCACCAAGACGGCTGAAGAGGTGTGGCATACGAATGGGGAGATGAATGAGCTCCTTAATGATGGGAACCTCCTTGGCCAAGCCACCCATATCCTCCATGGTGATTTTGGGAATAACTCCAAGTTGTGGCTGATCATCTTCATCACCACCGCGCTGCTCAGAAGATTCATCGCGCTCGCGCTTGTGCTTCGACGATGGCGGGCGATCGGTGGCGCGGTCAGAGGATGAGGATTCATGGCGGCCAAGACGAACAGAACCAGAATCACCACCTCCATCACGTCGAGCGCTGTTTTGTGCGCGCCGCGCCAAATTCTTCATTTTTCCGCGTAGCCGATCCACCATCTCTGCCACTTCGTGATGATGATGATGTTCCGCCGTCCTACAAACAACACAACAACAAGAAAAAAAAAGGGAGAAAATAATTGTGGGCATCATCATCATCACGAACACCATATCGTCCTCAGCAACGCAGCCAATGAGTGCATTTCGTCATGGAGCTGAGGCAAAGTGTGCCAATCACCTGCTTGGATGCGGTATGTTTCAGGATGATGTGGCCAGCTGCATCTTAATGTTGGCTAAATATGGACGCAACAACAACACAAGTTTTTTTTCTCATTAGGGTAGCGTGAGTGATAATCTGTGGAGGGAGGTGAAGAGGAAGTGGGATGCGGCAACAACACAGAAACATGAAGCTATCATCGTGGTAATGTGTGTGCTTCATCACGGATGTCCGTGGAGGAGCTCATCATCCACACCTCCTTCACTGCTACTCATGCCTCTCTCTTGACCGGGGTACCGTTCCTCAAGATGCGTGAGCTACCTCCACTGCACATCTGCCAAGGTTTTGCCCTCGAGCATCAAATCCCACAGCGGTGACATCTCACGCATGCGCTCCACCGTTTGTGCGCACGCATCAATGGTTAGATCAATCTCCTTCGTTGTGGTGAATCGGCCAATACCAAAACGAATGGAGGTGTGTGCGTTTTCCGCATCGATGCCAAGGGCCCGGAGGACGTAGCTCGGCTCCAGGGAGGCACTGGTGCATGCGCTGCCGCTCGATACCGCCACATTCTTCATGCCCATCAACAAGCTTTCGCCCTCCACACACGAAAAACTGACGTTGAGATTGCCAGGAAGACGGTGCTCCATGTCACCATTCACGGCGATGTGTGGAAGACGTTGTTGCAGGCCAGTGAGAAGCCGCTCACGTAGAGCCAAACAGTGTTGGCGGTCATGCTCCATCTCCTCCTTCGCCACCGCGCATGCGCTGCCCATGCCCACCACCAGGGCTGGGGCAACGGTGCCACTCCGCACACCACGCTCCTGGCCTCCACCACTGACAGGGGAGCGCACACGAACACGTGGCCGGCGTCGCAGATAGAGCGCGCCACAACCCTTGGGGCCGTAAATCTTGTGTGATGACATAGACATCAAATCAATGTGGTCTGCCTCCACATCAATCGGGATCTTCCCCAACGCCTGTGCGGCGTCAGTGTGAAACAAAACTTTGCGCGAGCGGCACATGGCGCCAATCTCGCGAATGGGCTGCACCACACCAATTTCATTGTGGGCAGCCATGCAGGAGACGAGACACGTTGTGGGTTTGATGGCCGCCGCCAATGCGTTGAGATCAACGAGGCCATTCTTCATGACGGGTAAGTACGTCACCTCATAGCCATCCGTCTCGAGGTACCTGCACGAGTCCAGCACACACTTGTGCTCGGTTTGTAGCGTGATGATGTGGTTCTTGGATTTTTGGTACTTGGCCACACCCTTGATGGCGATGTTGTTGCTCTCCGTGGCACCACTCGTGAAGAACACCTCCTTGCTGTTGGCGCCAATGAGGTCAGCCACCTGCTGGCGCGCCCCTTCCACCGCAGATTCCGCCGACCAGCCGTACATGTGCGTGCGGCTGTGCGGGTTGCCGTACTGCTCCGTCATGAAGGGCATCATCGCATCGAGCACACGTGGATCGAGGGGGGAGGTGGCCTGAGAATCAAGATAGAGCGGCCGTGTTGCGGCGGCGCTCACCGCCTTGGATGACTCCGCCACACAGAGCGCGACGCGTGATAGCCGCAGCATTGCAAAACACAAATGAATGCACTGACGTGAAGACGGGTCAAGTAAGTAGTGCCCAACTACAAAAACAGTGTTGCTACACACAAAGATGAAGAAGAAGATGAAGGCAATGCAACTATACGCACACGTACACGTTGGCACACATCAAGAGAGACGAAACATCACCGTACTTCTGTTTTTTTTCTTCATGGATGAATGTGTGGCAGAGCCTAGCCCATTGGGATACCATCATGTGCGCGCCAATTGCGTACGTCGGAAGAACAAATCATCAAAACAATGATTCTGTGGCGAGAGCCTAGCCCATACACATGGAGATTGGCATCCCAAACACCATGCGTACGCCTACCACAGCATCTCTGCCGCCTCGCCTTCTTCCCCGCCCTCATCGTAGCTGCCCTTCGTGGAAGACATGCGAGAAAAGCGATCTAAATCTTGAATGTGCATCTCCTGCAGCACATCATCAACCGCCGCGGCAAAGGCTCGGGCACGTCCCAGAGAAGATACCACCGGCGTAGATGAGGTTGTGATGGACGAGGTGTTCGTGCGATTGCCAGAAAAGAAGGGCAGCCGCCACGAATCGGCGCCCTCCTCTCCACTGGATGGCAGATCCTCGGTGAGCTTCAGCACCGCCATGTCAGTGATGCGAAGAACATCGCGGATGCTCAAGGTGGAGGGAAAAAAGCGCAGTGCGGCTTGAGTGAGCTCGCGATTGTCTTTGGGCAGCAGGCCAATGGCCTCCAACACACGGCGCACACCACTGCGAGGCACCGTGCGGAGGGGCACCTGCACATCCGCCGTGAGAGGATACAACGCACCCAAGGAGTTGGCAGTCCAAATCAGAACACGTTTGCCATGATCATCATGAAGAGCGTCGGCGTGCTGATCCAGCGGGTGCTGGCGGCCCGAGGGTGGGTCGCTGGTGTATCGATACATCGCGTGGAGTAACGTGGCCTCGTGATGGCCAACGCTGCGCAAATGGTCCAGCAGCACATCCAAATCATCCAAGACCACTGCACCGAACGCACCACGTGAGGCATCTTGCAACGCATCACGTACCGTATCAACCATCTCTGCAGGATCGCGCACCTCCTCCACCAAACGCCGGCAGGAGATGTACCTCTTGGTGGGAATCATCTGCAGCAGCTGCAACATGTGGTGCGCCACAAACGTTTTGCCGGTGCCTTGGCCGCCCACCACCGCCAAGGAGAGTACGTTGGTGTGTTGGCTGCGACGCATGCGGTCCATCGCGGAGCTCACACGCCGCATCGCCTCCATCAGCATCTCATTATAATCAATGAGGTCTGGGTACACGATACCAACATCCTCCAAACCACGTTGGCTCGCCTCGGCACGTGTGGCGTGAATCTCCACGACGGCGCGCTCAAGGTCCTGCAGCTCCACCATGAAGGATGGGGCTGCGTGTTGGCCACTTGGTGAGTGTTGCTGCACTTCACGATAGCGTTGAAGTGCGTAGCTCGTTGCCGAACGTACAACACCAGCAATGTCGGAGCCACTGAATCCATCGCACTGCGTGGCAAGACGGGGAATCCAGTCGTCGGCTGGAAGCATCGCATTCTGGCGGAGTTGTTGCGTATGAATGAAGAAGATCTCCTCGCGCGCCTTCACGTCGGGCACGGGCACCTCCAGCAACACCTCAAACCGACCAGGGCGGAGGAGGGCCTTGTCAATGGAGTCCAGCCGATTCGTCATGCCAATCAGCAAAACATCATTGCGTGGATCTACGCCATCCATCAAGGAGAGGAGCATGTTGGTGATGCCGTCGTACACCGCCTTGGCGGAGCTCTCATCGTTGGAGTACCCGCGACGGCGAAAGAGCGCCTCAAACTCATCAATCACGATGATGTGCATCCTTGGGCCAACCTCATCACCATCACCATCACCATCATTGGCCACCTCTTCATCAAAGACCGCCTTCAGATTCTTTTCCGACTCGCCCACGTACTTGGATAACACATCGGCCGCATTGATCACTGTGGTTCGGACGTTGGCCTCATCACGCAACAACTGCACAAGACCACGTGCCACCAAAGACTTGCCGTTGCCTGGAGGTCCGTGGAGGAGTACGCCACGCACGTGTTGCAGCTCAAGTTGGTTGGTGATGGTGTGCAGCGAGGGTAAGCGGGTGAGGAAGGCACGTCGGTAGAGCTGCTCCAGAACATCGTGAAGACCGCCAATGCCCAACATCATGCCCGAAACATGGCCCGATGCATCCAGCAAATTCTCCAGCGGATGATGCTGGAGTGATGCCGCCTTCTTCTTCTTTGTGTTTGTTTCTCCATGTGGCGATGCCATCTTCACCTCCACGGAACGACGTAAGTTGGCGATCAGTTCAAAGTTTGTGGGGGCGCGCTTCTCTCCGCTCCAGTACCGCTGTGAAGACGCAGAAGCAAACAGCTGTACATCAAACCACGTGGAGTCATGCTCATTCATCTTCATCTGCGTTGATATGCCCGCAGCTGCTGGAGATGGGAGCTGGCACGTGAAGAGCTCCGTCGGGAAGAGGTTCGAGGCGGTGAGGTTGAGACACTCCCACACATGGCCCGCCTCAAGCACCGATGTGGTTGGTGCATGGAGAGCATCTTGCATGTGCGGGAGAGGAGGAGGTGTGTGCGGGACCAGCACCACACGCAGTGGTGTCGTGGTTGGAGATGGTACATGAAGTCCACGAAGGGTGAGCACAACCATCGCGGTAGGATCATGAAAGCTGCCGGCGAAACATCCGCGCGTCCCTCGTAGCGGCGCCGCCTCATCCTCGCAGCCGTTGACGTAGAGGAGCTCCACCAAATTGGCTGAGCAGGCAGGAACCAAGCACAACACCAACAGCAGGGCTGCGATTGCCCGTGTTGGAGATAAGAAAGCACGCCGCATCGTCGCGATGGAACAAAGAAGAAGAGTATAGATGATGAAGCAACAGGTTGTTGTTGTTGTTCCTGTGTAACTCTTTACGAGCAACACACGTACGTCTTGAGTAATGCTGAACGAGCAAAAAAAAAAAAGATGAGCGGGTGAAGATGAATCAGATGACTTCATGGAGGAGCAAGATCGTTGAGCTGCCACGGCAACCTACTTCATGAAGGTGTGAAAAGTGGTGCAGAGAAGAACATTTTGCTGCGTTGTATGTGCGATGGTACAAGAATGGTTAATCGCAGCGTTTACAAGACCATCATGGGTCATCTGCTCACTTCCTTTTTGCTTTCTGCTGTGGCGTACATGCACATCAATGATGATGATCATGAATGCTCATGCACGAAACAGTTTCTGAGATTGGGTATCCGTGTGTCGGTAAAGGTATGTGTGTGCTCGTCTGAAGAAACGAGCACACTCACACACCTACACGCGCACATGAAGGAAACAACACGTTTGGTTTGGGTACTGTACAAGTTTCAAGCACACAAAAAAAAAAAGATGTTCGTTGTGTTTGTGTTGCATGCATGCACATCAACATGACATTGACGTACGCATGTGGGGAGAGCAAAGGCTCATAAACCTACCGACATCATCCAAACACAACACAAGAAGATAAACCAACAACATGTTACGCCACCACAGCACACATTACACAGCTACGACGGCAACTGCTGAAGACGCCGCCACAGCTCCACCGCCAAGGCCGTGTCTTTCAGCACACTCACGGCGAATTGGGCGTACTTCTCCAGCGTCGGGCGATGCTGCGGGTCAAGATTCATCGCCACCTCGAAGCTCTGTTTCGCCGAGGCCACAAGTGATCGCAGTGCGGATGAGAAAGGAATCCCACTCGGGCCCTGCTGAGCTGCCGCACGAAAGCGCTGTTGCTCCTCCTCCTGCAAACGTACGCACTCCTCCACGAGCACCGCGCAGAGCTGCTGCACCACCTCCGCATTCTGTGGCTCCAAGACGTGTGCCTTGTGCAGCATCTCCACCGACTCCTGGAATCGGTTGCGTCGATGGCCCAAGAAGGTGCCAAGCTGTTGCAGCGCAGCGGGGTCGTTGGGCTGGAGCTCAGCCACACGCCGAAGGAGCTTCTCCGCCTTATCAAACAAGGCCGCCTTCACCGCATCGCTCTCCAAGGCCAAACGGCTGCTGGCGCAGCTCCAGACAAAGTAGCCGTAGAGGCGGCACACCACCTCAGATTCATCATCCAGCGCCATGGCGCGCTCAAAGTGATGCTCCGTCTTGAAGGGGCTCGGCAAGATAGCGGCGAGGTAGTTGGCGTAGTGTAGTTGGCACATGCCATCCTCTGCGTCTTCCTCAATGAGCCGGCGATAGAGCACCTCGCCACAGCCAGCCTGCTCATCCCCAAAGGCATAGACGAGGTAGTTGGCGTAGCACTGCGTGCGCCGTGCATCGCCCATGGCCAGCCCGTAGGCCTTGGCGTAGTACTTGCGGGCCAGGGAAGAACAACCCACATCGAGGCACAACTTGGCGTAGTTAATCAGCACCCCCGTGTCGTTGGGAAAACGTCGGAGCACAATCTTATACATCTCATTGAGGAAACGTGCATGACGATCCTTCATTTGCATCACGTAGCACGCAAAACAGGCCGACTCAGAGCTGTAGGTGGTGGCAACACCATCCAGAAAAAGTGGCCGCAACACCGCCAGCGCCACATCATAATCCTCGGCACTCATCTCTTCCTCCTCGTTCTCCAGTGCGCTGCTTGGCAGTGGTGGGCGGCCGGCAGGAAGCCGGCTCGGATCCAAGCCCAGGCCTAACAACAAATGCTCCATCACCGCAAGACGCCGCTTGTTATTCAGCGTCGGCCAAGCGGCACCAGTGCCAAGGTTGGCCAGGCGCATGTGGTAGGTCCTGGCCTCTTCTACCCCATCCGGCAGATGATCCTCAATGAATGCCACACCAAACACATGATTATCCGTCTGAACGTAATAATCCATCACCACTGACGCCACCTCCGCATCATCACAGATGGATGCAGCACGTTGATAGAGCTGCAGTGCGTCAGGAGAGCGTAGTGTGGCCTTCAAGGTGGCGAAGTTGGCGAGGAGGATACCCACCTCACGTGGGTAGGCTGCCGCCCGCACCTCCGATGGAGGTCGCTCGGCGAAGCTCAAGGCCAGCTCATAAAGCTGCGTTGCCTGCTTTGGGCGGCCATGACGATGGAAGAAGAAGGCGCCACGGCTCAGCACCGTGAGGCTCGTCATGAGGCGTTCATCCGCTTCCGTCGAGCTCACCACCTCCACCTCTGATGGCGTACGCCGTTCGTCTGTGACCGTCATCGCGACGATAATGTTGGCGGCGCGGAGAATAATCGAGGCGGCGGCCTCCGCACTCACATCGCAATCCAACACCAAACCAACCTGCTCCTTATCTCGTTCGGAGAGCGAAGACATGCACGAGGCATAGCGCAGCAAGACGGAGGTATCGTAGTCGCCGACAACGTACTGCACCGCATGCAGCAACACCGCTCCCATGCGGTCGTGGCCAAGTTGGTAGGCACAACGAGCGAAGTGAATGGCCACCTCAAAGTGCTCTGACGGGCCCGACTCCGCTCCAGCCTCCTCCCGCAGAAAAAATAAGAAGAAGCACAAGCTCATTTGCTTCTCCATCTCGCCACTCTGTTGCAGAAGATGGCTCAGCTTCAGGTAGGCGGGCAGCAAGCCAATCTTCTTGGTGGCTGCCTCAATCGAGATGAGAGCTTGTTGTGCTTCAATGGCCTCTGGCCACGCCTGAAGGCGCTCCAGGCAGCCAACGTAGTTGGTGTAGGCCCAGTGCGCACTGGCAGGGTCCATGAGCGTACTCACAACGGGCAACGACGTGCCACTGGATGATGATGATGTGGTACGCCGGCGCCGACCACGTTGCTCTTCATTCTTTTTTCCAGCATCTTGTGTTGTTGTTGTTGTTGTTGTTGCGGCATCGCCACGGAGTGCATGACGATAGTGTTGTGCAGCGCGACGATAATCCCCAACCTGGAGGTGAAGGCACTGTGCGAGGTGTGCCTCCACCATGGATGGGGAGAGCGCCACCAAATGTTGTTGGTGGCTGAGCTGCATAGTTGGCATCGCGTGTGGGCCCTCGAGGAGCTTCATCGCTCCATTATACATCAAGAGCGCCTTATCCAGAAAGAGCGATACGGAGAGGTAGTCGGCGTAGAGCATCATCATCCACGCACCCATGCGCTCCAGCCGAGCACGTCGAAGCAGCTCCAGCGCTTGTTCCAGCAAGCCAAGGGCCTTGCCCGTGGTGCCAAGACGATGAAGCGTGGCGGCAGTATCTGCCAAGGCTGCTGCAGCGCGCATGGCGTGGCGAAGCTCCGATGCGGCGAGGGGCGCGGTGCGACGTGCCGAGGCCGGCGGCAGAGATGCATCCGCCTCCTCGAGAAGGAGCTCCGAGGCTGTTTCAAGGTACGTGATGCCAACTTGTTCGTTGCCAGCATCGAAGGCGAGAAGGCGGCCGAGCTCCACCATCACACACTGATCATCCTCCACGTCTGTATCAATGAGATGATCAAGATAGGCTTCATAATGATCCTGCGCCTCACGCAGCATTCCGCCGTGGCGGTAAATGCGAGCGAGGCTCAGCCGAATGGCCGCGATCTTCTCCGCCGGTGCCCCTTGCGACTGGAGCAGCAACAACTGCGCCTTGCCCTGATCCACGGCCTTCTCCACAGCATCACTCCGTGCGTAGAATTGATCCATGTCCTCCAGCACGGCAGAGCGTGAAAGTGGGTAGTAGGCTGCGTAACCTTGCACGAATTGGTGCAGCGTGAGGCCGGGGTACCTATTCATGGTCTGGCGCGCACATTCGTAGGATTGTGCGGCATCAAAGAAGCGTTGTTCGCAGCTGTGTGCGTTGGCGAGGAGCACACGCAGAATCACGACGGCGGTTTCACCAAAGTGCAACTCCGTTGGGCCCAACCCATGGGTTGACGACGACGATGGAGAGGCATCCGGCGTCAGGCGTTGAGGCTCCATCATTTCCACGCACTCCTCCGTACGCAGCTCGGGATGATGGGCAGCCTTGGCAGATGCCACCGCGCATGCCTCCTGCGCGAGACGTATGGCCTCCTCAAAGTGGCGCACCGCTGCTTGCGTCTCGAAGCTGATGAGGCAAAACACACCGCAGTGCGTTAGAACACGTGTGTAGAGAAGAAGAAAGGCGATGTTGCTGCGATCACCGTCCGACTTGATGGGGTGGGCGTAGCGCTGCTCCATCATCGTGCGGAGCTCCGTGTAGGCCTCTGCCGTGCCCGCCTCCATCGCCTTGTTGAAGCGCTTCTCAAGACGCTGCACCGTCTTGCTCGACGGCACCTGCGACCACGAATCCATAAACATCTTGTAGGTGCCAATCGCTGACGTGATGCGCTCCACCACCGCCTGCAGGGCATGATTCCGTGCCGCACTCACAACGGGTGCGGCCTCCTTCGAGGTTGAAGGCGAGGATGCGTGGTCTTCGGGAATGGCATCCTCCAACGATGCGGCGCAAAGTTCGTCGAGAGACGTTTCGTGATGAAAATTCTGCTCGAGCTGCTGATCGATGGCGGCCATGGCACGTGGACGGCGTTTGGCGTCTTTGGAACGCACTGAAACTGCAGACCGGCGCGTCGTGGAGGTGTTGCTGGTGCGTTGATGCATCGGCGTGTTGGATGAGTGTTGTGGTGCATCGCTGCATCGTACATCGCTCACAGTCGATGAAAACGGTGCCCTTGAGACGAGCACAGCTGAAGTTTGAGGCAGAGAGCATCTCCACGCTCTCCGCATATACATCATCGTTGCACATGAACGACGCATTGCTGCTGTTGTATGTTGTTGAAGTGTGTATCACAAACGTAGGGTATCTGCCGGTGAAAACGAAGAAGAAGGTGAATCTGTTGTTGTTGTTGTTATTTCTTTTTGTTTTTTGTGTGCTTGATAGTTTTTTTTCCTTGATTTGTTGGTGAAGGTGAAGTGAGAATAGAGGCCTACTGTGAAAACAGTATCAAAAGAGTGCCTACCCATTTAAAAACATTGTACGTGCAACACAACACAACACAAGAAGAAGAAACAGTGAAATGTGAATGCATCCTTCTGGAAAGTTGTGGCTTGATACAAAATCCAAACAGTTGTTGTATAATCATCACGATTGGTATGTGGAGGCGTTGATACCGCACTCACTGACACATTACTTGTGTCTCTCATCGCGATGCAATCTATCGTCGAGCACTGGCCGCGCCATCATCATCATTGGCTCTTCTTGATGGTCGTTGCAGGGCGAGCCACGGTGGCCTTGCCCGTGAGCACCACAAAGCACTGATGGATAATCACCGCCGGCGCCGTCAGCCACAAGCTGGATGGCAGGACGAACATCGTGATGGTATCTTCCAGGCTGTTGTGAGACGTATACTTGCCGCCCTCCACGATATCCATGGCGAAGTACATCACCGTCTTGTAGAAGGTCATTGTGGCAACAAGAATCGCGAGTTGGTTGGCGGCACGACCAAGACGGAACATGGAGAGCACCACACACATAAGGCCAAGAATCACCTCCACAATATTCAAGTAGCTCTGCACGACGACGAAGGCATCGTCATTGGGGGCGTAGCGATGATCAAAGTCTGCGTAGGTGGTCCAAAAGGAAAATGGCATGACGTCATGCAGCGGATGTGTCGGATCAGCATCGTCTGGAGATGCACGGTTCAAGACGAAGATGGCATCGATACAGACAATGGGTGTAACAAAGAGAAACCAGCACGTGGCGAGAAACGGAAGTGATTGAGATGGGGCCATGGTAGAAGCAGCACACGTACAAATAAATGGGTCGCTTCTCGTATGTGATTCAATGAATGTATGTATGTTGGTCGTGAGACTATGCTGGAGTACGTGGCAGATTTGCAAAGAAGAGAAAAGAAGATTGTCATGGAGGGCGGGTGATGATGTTTCCATAGGCATCCGCAACCACACTGGAGCAACAACATCCTCATAGTGCCACAAAAAAAAAAAAAATGTTGATGTGAGGAGTGCGCACGCATTCACGCATGCATCTCAATGACGGCAGCCCTTACACTTGGTGGAGCACCGCCGTTTGGTCTGGCGCAGTCTTCTTGCCGCTGCGCGATGCAGATTTCTTGGCACGTGTTTTGCTGCTCTTCTTGCGTCGTGCTGATTTGGCCCTCGTCTTCGTCTTCTTCGCCGACTTCGCCACCTCCGCACCGTCCACCAACTCACTGAAGTCGAGGCCATCATCATCCGCATCCGCCTCCTTCGGTGTTGTTGTTGTTGTTGTTTCAGGTGCGTCTTCCTCCACTGGCTGGGCAACGGGCTGTTGCGTGTTGGTTGCTGCGGGAGCAGGATCAGCTGGGGAATCAACGGCAACCTCCACTTCTATAACTTCCTCCACTTCTTCCACGACCTCCTCCATCACCATCTCATCCATCTTCTTCTCTGTTGGCTCCATCACGTGTTGTGCCACAGAAGCAGCAGCCACAGGTTTAGAAGGCGGCACAGATGCAGCAGCATCAGCAGATGATGGTGTTGGTGCTGCGGTCTTCTCCACGTCGTGCACCTCCGCCAGCAGCTCCACATCATCATCCTCAAACACATCATCCATCGTTGGCACATCATTCAACGCAGTGTGCCCCATGGAGGAGAGTACATCTTGACTTCGATATTGCGATGCTCGTTGCTGTGTTGGTTGTTGGGATACTGAAGGAGCCGCCTCGCTCTTCGTCTTCTTCTTCTTCGTGTTGTTGTCGTTGCTGAAGGTGGTGGTGATGCTTGTGGAGGATGCATTCATGCCATGACGGTAGCGCGACCTGCCCGCATTGAAGTGGTGAGCAACACCAAACAAGTTGGCCATGACCGCCTCCAAGTGTTGTGTCAGTAAGACAATATCCGCATCCTCCAACTCCGCCGATACGTTGCATCGTTGGTTCGTGTAGATGAGCTCGCCTTCATTTGTTGCCGATGGCACCTTGATGCTGAAACTACCACGCAAGACGCACTGTGACGGTGCGCGTGAGCCCTGTGCCACCGCAGTCAGCGTCAATGACGCATGCTCACGCACAATCTTCGTCTCTCCTGTTCGGCCGAGGAGTACAGTGAGGATCTGCGCAACGTTGTAGGGGCGCAGAAACAGGCGCCCCATCACGGGCAGTTTCGATGCCGATTGTGGCTGATGAAGTTGGCCTTGTGGCTGAGGAGGATCTTGCTCATCGCCAGCAACATTTTGCATGGATTCATCGTGCATCACGGCTGGGCGCACAGACACCACCAAATGCGTTGGGCGGCTGCTTTGATATTGCCACTTCAGAGCTGCCTCTGTCGGTGCTTCAGACGACGACGATGACGTTGTTGTGGTGGTTGGCCTTTCGGCTTGTGGAAGTGCCAACTGAATATCCGTCAGCATCTCACGAAGTAGCACCATGCGCATCGATGCTCCACGAGAGAGAGCTGTGGCAGACATGGTGGAGGTACACCGCCACAACAACGGTGTCATGGCACTGCAACCACGGCGCAGCATGTGTTAACGTCGTGTGTAAAGAGTGTGTGAGGTGCTTTGGTGTGATTGCACGAAGAGATGGATTCGTGCGTATAGCTACTGGCAAACAATGAAGAACACACAAGAATAGGCACAGAGATGTTGTTGATGAAAACAGCCGTGATGAAACAATCAGCCAATGACTGCTGCTGGTGAGAGCACAAGGCCCAAGCACGTGTTCCTCTTATGTGGGTAGTTGTGATGAGATCTGGCGCAAAGACACGCGCACATATCGCGGCACCCAATCATGTTGGACGTATGATGGTCTGGCGTGCTACACACGTCGCTCCGGGTGCGTGGAAGACATCTCGACTGGATCAACGCGATGCGCCGATGAGCCAGAGCCCGACTCTCGCCGCATGACCTCCATGATCTCACGCGTTGTATCACCAACCTTCAAGTCAAAGAACTTGATGGTGTGCAGTTGGTTATTCAGCACCACGGCCTCCCTCCACTCCTCTCTGCCCAGCTCATGATAGCGCTCATGAATGAGTGCATCCATGAGCTGGCGCCATCGGCGACGCTCGCGGATCGCATCAACGCGGCCCATCGTTTCAAGTGAGAGGCTCGGCACCTGTAGTATTCCCTTTGCATGATCATGATAGGCACGTAGGAGTGGTGCCGCTTCAGTCACATCATCTTCATCACGTGATGAGGTTGTGTGCGTCGTCGTCTTGATGCCATCCTCATCCCTTGGGAGAAGAGGTGTGTGTGTGGTGAGTGGTGTTGATGGCAATGGTGATGAAGGCGTCGCGCTGCTCGTTGGCAACAAATCAGGAATGGAATCGAGAAGTGCATCGGTGGCTGCATCACCACTCGTGGTGCCACGCACGTCTGCCACGTTCAATGATGATGGTTGTGCCTTGAGCCACTCTGCGTCGGCCTTCATCTCACTCATCCACCGTGAATCCTCCTCCAGTGATTCCAAGTCGAGACGCAGAAATTGGCGGAAGTACGTCTCTCGTGCCGCTGCCGTGGAGCAGCCATGCACCACAGCGCATGCCTCCATGAGTGAGAAGAGCACGTGTCCAGCTGGATGTTCCGCCGCCACTTCAGCCGATGATGCCTCCTCCCCACCTCTCACACGATCAAAGAAGCGTTGAAAGCGGTCGCAGTAGGCCAAACGTTCCTCGTTGAAGAGAAAGCGCGCGCTCGCCACATCCCGCGCCTCTGGATCTAGGTCGGTGTGCAAATGTACGCGGTCAGACGTCTCTCCTGCCATTCCCACCGCCACACCGCGG
Source organism: Jaenimonas drosophilae (assembly GCA_030849065.1). Taxonomy (NCBI): domain Eukaryota; phylum Euglenozoa; class Kinetoplastea; order Trypanosomatida; family Trypanosomatidae; genus Jaenimonas; species Jaenimonas drosophilae. The sequence continues at coordinate 42,520 of JASAON010001646.1, forward strand.
CGCTCGCGATTCATGGAGGTTGCAAGCTGTTCCCGCGCACGGCGAAGCTCCAAATCGCTGTAGGCCATGGCAGAAATGTTGTGCGACATGGCACTTCGACCACGTTTGGAGAGGAACTCCCGATGAATGATCATGTTGTTGCCAAAATCCTCTTCGTACTCCACCGTCTGTTCCGGCGGCATGGGGCGATACGCAATCTGCAGCGCCTCTTGCGCCGTTACGCCGTGATTTGGTGCCGCACCGCCGCTGCTCGCGTTGGGGCTCCACGCCTTTTGGCCAAACTTAGCGCGAGCGATGCATCGCGAGCTTCGTTGAAGCATCCCGAATACAAGAAACAACCCCTGCAACCGTACAAGAGAGGGAAGAAGAAAAGAGTTGGATGGATAGTGGTCGTGAGAATCATGTGTAGAGCTCACAACAGGCAGCAGCAGCATCTTCACATCAGCATTCTTTGTGTTATACCCACTTGCTGGCACAACGAATCACCATCATCAACTCTGCCAGATGTGCAAGGAGTCCGATGTCTGTCATGCAGCTCTATCCTCACGAGCTCATCTAACGCGTATGGATGAGAGGGGTATCTGCCCTCATTCCACAGCACGTTCAGTGTTGCGACGGTTGTTGTTGTAGTTGTTGTTATTGTTGTTGTTGTTGTTCCTACGTCGCTGTCCTCGGTTGTTGTTGTTGTTGTTGTTGTTGCTACGGCTGTTGTCAAGGAACTCCTGGTGCTGACGGAAGCCAAAGCTCTCGGTCAGCGCAGATTGCAAGAATTGCTCCAGCATCACTGCGAAGTGGCCGTCAAAGGTCAGCGACCACTTTTCCTTCGTCTCCGCACTGGTGCCAGCGCGACGTACGTTGCCGCCAAGAAGGTAGCCCGTGGCAGACTTGGAGAAGGTGAGATCAAAGGCACGGTTTTCCATGTGGTGAGATTCAATCCGCCCCAACACCACTCCCACGAAGGCGGCGAGGTCCATGTGGCGGAGACGAATAGAAACACGTCGCTCACGATCAAACTGCGGAGATTGATCATTAGGGTCCGTCTTGCGTGCACCGAGCTGCGGGAACTGAGAGACGAGGAGCTGCTTCCCATCCACCGCCACACGTGTCATGGAGCCTTCGGCGGGTTGATCGCGTACATCGTGCATTTCAAAGCGTGGCAACGCCCAAGTTGCAACAAAGCGCTGGCGGCGGTCATTGGGGGCACCAGCAGAGGATGATGATGGCGAGGACTGTTGGCGGAATGCGTAGAGCATCGAGGATGCTGCACCAGACATCGCAGCCGATGACTGGCGCATCACGTTGGGGAGGTATGAACGAAGCATCGTTACCGTTGAAGAGGTTGTTCTGTGTAGAATGAGCCACTTTGCTAGTGGGTGAGAGGCTATCTCAAACAAGAAGAAGGTTGGGTGGAGTATCATGATTGCCTGACAGACACATAACATGAATGCTCGGTTCATTGGCAGGAGTGCACGCAAGCATCATTGTGATGATTTTATGTATTTTTTTGGTGTGGCATAGCATCACCACAAGTTAATCTCATTCTTATTGTTAGTCGCGAAGAAACACCAACACGAACAAATCAGCAGGAGTGAAGATGGCGTACATGGCATCCCTACATGACAATATTCCATCCGTTGGACTTCTTGTAGCCCTTCTTTCGTGAGGGCGGTGGAGGTGCTGCCACAACCTCTTCTTCATTCTCGTCGTAGCCCTCATCCTCCATCTCTCCACCCTCCACGTCATCGGCACCGTCGTCGGCAAAGGCATCTCCGCCATTGACGGAGTGCGCCACCGGGTTCAGACGTCTAAAGTTTTCCAGGGATTGGGTGTAGAGCTCCACCTGTGAAAAATCCCCAGCACAGCAGCGGCAGTACATGTCGTGGAGTGCATCTGCGACCTCCTTCATGCTATCATCATCCACCAACACCGAACGAGCAGAGTTGAAGAAGTCCTCGAAGAAGATCTCCAGTTCATCGGAGTACACTTCCCCATCCTTCAGGAACCACTGCACCAAATGATCAAAGAGGCTTGGGAGTGCGTTGGGGTCGCAGTGGGCACCAACAAGGAGCAGCGCCGTCCACTGATTCAGCACCGCACGCATGCCCGTCACAAAGGGAGCAAACTGCTCCTCCGTGGCACGGCATGGCGGTCGCACAAGTGTCTGAGGATCTACAAACATTGGAACTCGTCCTTGAGCTACGGTTGCACTCACTACACCTACCACACACAACAAGAAGTGGAAACAAAAAAAAAGACCATTCAAGCAGACACAGACATCGTCTGTACAGATGAAACACCAACACAGCTCGTCAGCCGGCATGGGTCGTAGATTATTGTGAGCAGGAAGTCATGGTTGCCCACATATTCTGTGGTTTTGAGGATACGTTGGATAGTGAGTCTGTAGAGTAGTAGTAGTAGAGTGTGTGCCATATACAAAGAGACACGGCGCACATCTCCGCACACATTCAGGTGTACAGCAATCACCGTACACCATCATGTACGTCTGTAAGTTGGGAAGCTAGCAGCTCTGATGAATCGATTGAGCCCCTTGCTTGATCGTCTTCTCCATCGCCTCCACCACATTGAGGCAGCACCGCAACGGACGATCACACTCATTGACGGCCGCCTGATGGTGAAAGCGGCACTTTCCTGCCATTGATGTACCGGCCTGCGTACACCAGCTCGCCCAACCTCCACCCACGACGGATTCAAATGAAAATACTCCAAATGCTGATAATGACGATCTCAAGGATGTGGATTCGCTCTGCTGCAGCGCGAGGAGCTGTTGTTGCACGATGCCACATCGAGCAGCTGGAGTTAGAACTGCGATGCCATCCAACCCACACCGTAGCACCTGTTGCTTCACGGCAAGGAACAAGGCCTCCACAGCTTTCCAGTCCTCCACCTCATCTATACTATCGCCCACCACAAAGGTGGCATCATTGCTGGACGTCAACCCAATGGCACGCGTACGCTCTCCACATCCGTTGAGGTACACAGGAATGCCATGAATCAGCTCGCAATCGTGTTTGTGCTCGCGAAGTCTCATCTTTTTGGCGGAGGGGCTTCCCTCCAACTGCACGGAAGCCTTGCGGACCAACGTTCGCTCCCAGCGTAGCTCCGTCTTGGGTCCTTCACCTGCAATGGGCTTCCCTCGCAGCGGGAAAGGCAGAACACACACGGCAACCTCCACAAAGTCGGAGGAGCTCATGTACACGGGTGTGAAGTCCATCAACACCGCGCATCGATCCAGATAGGTCTCTGGCACGGCGCGCGGAGGAGGTAAGACCTCGCGCACTTCCGTCGCTAACGTAGGTGATGCCGATGCCGATGGAGAGGATGGACTCGTATTGGAGGAGGTTGTAATCTGAGGGCGCCGCTCACACGCATCAACCACCTCAATATCATCGTCATCACTTGAGTACATGTTGATGGTGAAGTACTTCAATGGGTTGTCTGGTGTGGAAGATAGATCTCCAAATGTACTCCTGATGCTGTAAAAACCGAACAAGAACCAAAAAAGATCAGAAGAGCAACAATTGGTTGGGGTCATATGGCACAACACAGAAAAAAAGCACCACACATCAATGGGTTGTGGATGCATCCATGCCCGTGCAACGCAACGGATTGGCGGGAAATATGCATTCATGTCGTCGTACACCTATCGACCATCCCTCTTCGCGCAATAATTGGCTTTGTGCTTGACTGCGGGGCGAGTGCGTAGGACACTCTCCGCTGCCTCTGCCCATGTTCTGCTCGTCATCGTGAATGAGTGAGTTTAGAATGCGGGGCAGCACATCACCAGCAACAACACGAGGAAAAATCCACAGAAAAAAAAAACTCAAAATAACCAACGTCTAATCAGATATCAGGAGGATGAGGATGAATCACGTGTGTGCCATGTACGTTGGGACCACGCCCGCACGCCCACACACGCATTCACTCGCTGGCGGGCCCGATAGAGAGTCACCAGCCCCTCCTCACCCCCCGAATACCGAACGAGCATGTCAAAACAACGACTCTACAGCATGGCGGCGTCTACAAGTGAAGGAGGAGCACGAGCACCGAGTGTGGTACACACACGTTGTTGTTGTTGTGTGTGTGTGTGTGTCATTGACTCTCATCGTGGACATTGTGTGGTGTGTGGGCTGTGCGGTGCTAACATGAAGAGTCCGTGAGAGGCTGCCCGCAACCACGCACGCAGCTCTTGAGCTCAACGTATACACACACACACTCCTCCCCTTGGAGGTCAGCGCCGACCAGGCATGTCGCGAGGACAGAGAACACAAAAACATGAGGTTGGACGGGACTACACACCGGGGAGGTCAATATCCTCGTCGGAGTCCGCCTTGCGTGCCTTCTTCGCCTTCTTGCGCTCAGCCTCGTCGTCGTCGGAGAGGCCTGCTGTCATGTCCGCCTTCAACGCGGCGCCACCACCGGCACGACGTCCAGCCGCCGCACCACCTGCTGCCGCATCCTCCTTATTCTTTCCGTTCTCCGCCTCGTCGTCGCTGCTGCTCTCTCCCACCAACTCCTTGCGCTCCGCCTTCTTCATTTGCTTGTACCACTCATTGGCCTCCTCCACGAGCCCACTATCCTTGCAGAGCTGAACGAGGTACTTGAGGCACTCCACATTGTCTGGGTACTTTCGGTGCACCGCCTCGTACTGCCGCTTTGCCACAACGTACTCTCCACGTCGGCGGTGGCAAGAGGCCACCATGAGGGGCCACTTGGGGTCCTGGGGCTGAATGCTGGAGGCGCGGTCAAAGAACTGAATGGCCTTGTCGTAGACCTCGTTCTTGAGGAAGTAGGCACCGAGCCAGGAGATGACGTCCATGTTCACCTGGTAGTGGCGGTAGGCCTCTAGGTAGTAGTGGAAGGCCTGCGTATCATCACCATTTCGGGCGAAGAGCGAGCCCGTGCGGGCGAGGGCATTTGGATCGGTCGGGAGGCGTCCAATCAAGCGGATGAACCACTCCAAGGATGTGCTGTCGTTGATCAAGTCCTTGATGTCCGCTATCTGGTAGAGCACCTCGCTGCTGTTGACGAGGGACTGCACACGAACAAACATGCGCATGGCCTCCTCATACAAGCCCAGCCGCTTCGCGGTGAGTCCTAGATTGTAGATGGCCTCCACATTGTCCGCCTCCACGGCCAGGGCACGATGGTAGTACTCCTTGGCCGCCTCGAGCTCACCCTTGGTGAACATGAAGTTGCCCTTGTTCACGAGGGCCTTGGCGTTGTACTGGTCTGCCTCCAGGCTCAGCTCGCTGTACTTCTCACCACTCTCGTAGTCTCCTTCCAGGAAGTACAGGTAGGCAAGGTTGGTAGCCGCACGGGCACGAAGGGCCTTGTCCTTCTTCTCAAAGGCCTTGAAGCCACTGATGGCCTCGGAGTAGCGCTTGTGCTTGAGGTAGTTGAGGTTCTTGCACATCTCCAGCTCACTGGCAACGTGCGAGGAGGGGTCACGCATTTCGTACTGACGAAGTAAGTCAATGAGGTAGTCGTAGCCCACGCGCCAGTCCTTGTCCAGGGAAGGGGCAATGAGACGAGCAGCGGTCATGATGCAGTGGAGGAAGTGGGCACGACGCTCCTTGAGCTCCTTTCGCAGGCCATCATCCACCAGCACATCCTTCTTTTGCTCCGCCTCGTCAAAGTCATCCTCCTCATCAAGGCCGGCAGGGCGGCTGTCCAGCATCTTGATGAAGGTGCGCTTCATCTTCTCCGGCTCGCCAAGAGCGTAGTAGCACAAAAGCAGGTTGAAGCCGGCGTCGATGTCTCCGTTGCCCTCCAAGATGGCCTCGTAGCTCGTCACCGCATCGCGGTACTGACCCAGCTTGACGAACGCATTGCCAATGTTGCGGAAGAGCTTGTAGCGGAGCTCCTTCCCGGGAATTGGGTCCTTGCTGTCCAGCAGCTTGCGGTACATCTTGATGGCAAGGAGGTAGCGCTTCTGTGCGGCGTAGATGTTGCCAATGTTCACATGCAGACGACCAGCCTGGGCGTATTGAGTGTTTCGCACCATGAGGAGGTACGTATTGAGGGCCTCGTCATAGAGTCCGTGGTTCTGATACTGCACCGCAAGATTGAAGTGGACGGCGTAGCTCAAATCTACATTGATCTGGTCACCCAGATTCTGCGACATGCGCTCCTTGACAAGTTGCCGGTCCTTCTTGCCAGCCTCCTTGGCGGTATCGAGTGCAGCTCCGTAGTCCTTCTGCAGGGCCAACATGGCACTGCTTTCAATGAGCTGATTCACCTGACGCTCCATCTCCATGCAGAGCTCCTCAGGGCTGTTCTCGCTGCGCTTCTTCAAGGCCGGTGCAGGGCCGAGGGCCATGCGCGCCTGACCTGTTGGATCGAACACGTTTCCGGCTGCGCTGAAGCCAACAGCACGGTTGGAGGTCATGGGACGGGCAGCTCCCGCCACTGCACCGCCCATCGTACCCAGCCGGCTGCCTGGGGCACCCCAGGCGGAGCCCAATCCCGTGCCGCCCCACTGCGATGGAGGGGCCTGGGTGAGCGGATTGGCACCACCGCTACTTTGTGGTGGTGCTACCGCGAAGGGATTTGCTCCGCCTGCTGGGGCATGCCACTGGTTCCCCGTGTTGGGGTCCTCGGCCTCAAAGGTCGCGTAGATGTCCTCCTCAGCCATGTTGAGGTGTATGGGGGTGGGTAGATGAGAGTGTGGGTGGGTCTAGGGTCTAGAACAGGAGTGGATAGATGACCCCCGGGTTGGTGACGCTACGGACAAAGTACTTATCTTTTTGGTGTTTGTTGTGGGCAGTGAATATGCGTGGATGGACTCTCTCCAAGACACACACACACAAGCGCACTACGAATGTACTCGAGTACTACGGGTATAAAAAGAAGAATCTAGGTCGAGGCAAAGTGAGAGCGGAGAGGCACAAAGTGTTTGAGCTCGCGTGATAGTCATTGCGGCAGCAACTTCGTTGTAGAGTGAAGGGGGATTTTTTTTTCGCGGGCAAGTACACACGATCCGGTAGAGACCGAACAAAATCGTACTCAAGATTTGGTGGGGAGAGGAAGGGAAGAGATGTATGTCCGTGGCGGACACATACAACGCGACCTGACCCCCACATGCACGGATGATGCACGCTCACGTACGCACGCCGGTAGATCAGCTTAATCTTGGAGTGCATAGGTGGGCTCTTCGCAATGGGTTCTCCAGGATGGGCTGCAGCACTGAAAAGAGAGCACGAGAGAGGAGCAATCCATGGACTCCCACGAAGAGCTCCGGCATCCATCAAGTGCCCTCTCCCAATCGTCTTCGGCAACCTCAACCTCTCTCTCCACATGAAGGTGTGCGCTCAGGCATAACCGCAGTCACGTGTTTCAGCGTGTTACGATGGCTGAAACGGCTTAAACGCGGGTGGGGGAGGGGGCGGGGCGGCGTGTGACGGGGTAGTCAACGCCATGGTTGTTGGTGGTTGGTAGGCTGGATAAGCTGAAGGGAGGTTGTTCGTCTGGGCTGTGGGATATAGGCCTGACGGGGAGGATGCATATCCTTGGCTCGGCGCTGCGTATGTGAAGGCCGGCGAAGGTGCTGCTGCAGGGGGAGCACTTGGATAGGTGCCCCCCATTGGTCCAAGCTGATTTGATGATGAAGAGCTCGTGAGGTTGGGGCCGAAGAGACCCGCGGGACTGGGTACCGAGGACGGTCCCGATGCGCTGCGCTGATGAGCAGGCGGGTATAGCGAGGCTGGTGCAGGGGCATGGGCCGCATACGTCTGTGTTGATGGAACAACGCCCGTCCCTGCGGGAGGAGGTGCAGCAGCGTACGTCGTGGAGAGAGGAATCGTTGCTCCAGGTGTCGGGGCTGGAGGAGAGTAAAGCGATGGTGCACTAGTGGTATGAAGCCTGGCGGGCATCGGAGCGGAGGCAATGGACGATGCACTGGGGCGAACGAACTGAGCCGCGGGGCTTGGCTGAGTGGGAGCTGGGTTGGGCGGTGTGTTGGTAAGGAAGGCGCTTTGGGCGTAGGGTTGAGCAGGCTGGGGTGGCGGGATCATAGTCGAGGTCGTGGTAAGGGCAGTTGTTGCCACGGGAGGTGGAGGGAAGGAGGACTGCTGTGCACCTTGAGATACAGGAGAGACGGAGCCAAAGTAGTTGGGCACGGCATATTGAGGGCCACCCTGAAGTCGGTGCGTCCCATAGCCGCCCATCAGGCCACCTCCCATGCTCGGTGGGGGTGGAGGTGGAAGTGGTGGTGGTGCACCTGTCCCGACACTCTGCTGACGGGCCTCCTCCTCGAGCAGCTGTTGCTCAAACGCCGCCCGTACACTGGGTGGTGCGCTGGGATCTACCGCCCAACGGTTCAAGGTGCTATCAAAGTAGTACCAGTCCTTGGATACTGGTAGTCCGTTTTCATCTACTTCGGTGTTGTAGCCAGCCGTGTCGTCAGTCATGAAGGCCGTCCGTCCGTCGCTGACAGGGCCCGTTGCAAATGGGTCGGAAGCGGAGTTGTTGGTGCGTCGCAGGCCACGGTCCCAGAGTGACCGAGCTTGGTTATTCACCTGGCCCCACAGAGGAGCGATCTTGGTTCCCAAATCACTTGCCATGGACATGGCCTTGTCCTTCGCCTCCATAGCCCGTTCCTTGGAGAAGTAGCCCTCACCCGTACCTGTCTCGGGACGTGAGGTGAAGGGTGAGGAAGACTCCCCAAACATCATGCCGCTGGAGTCCCCTCCATGGGAGTGTTCGCCCCCCTCTTGAGGGCTTTCTGAAAGTGGGTCCGGACCTCCGGAGCGGCCACCAATGTTCAGCCCAAACTTCGAACTCAGCCAGCCCACTGCCTGCATCGACATGGGTGATGAGCGGTGATGAGGTAGTGGTGACGGTGTGGAGTGAGGAAGTGGGCTAGGGATATATATGTGAGAAACGAAGACCACCTTCCGCAGATCTGGAGAATCAAAGAAGTTCCTACCAAAGAAAAAATACCAGAAACGTGGAGAATGGCATGATCTTGGACTTTACAGTTGAGTTGGCGAGGTGCACTCACAGATGTACGGTCAGTCACGTGTCTTAATGGATGATTGATGGGGTGCTGGAAGATGAGTCCCCCAACACGCACACACGCAACAAGTGAGTGTTGATGGAACTTCATTTGTGATGGAGGAACAATCCCTCACGCACCGACTCGACTCGCGTGATGGCGGCGTCCAGCTTGGCGGCAACAGTGGCGTCTGCCGCCACGATCTCCCGAGCTCGTGTAAATCTGAGGAAGGCGAGCAGCGAGCTGAAACTCCAATTCGCTCCACGCTGCAGAAGCAGCTCCACGTGGTCCCTCCACAGGGCAGGATGTGGGCCAAGGAGTGCTTCAAGATCATCTGCTGACACCATGGCTAGCAACGTATCAACGTCCTCCAGAAAGAGGTCCACCATCGTGTTGAGGTTGTACTGGTTCGCCCAGTTGTGATTGATGGCGACGGTCAGCTCCACCTCCTGTTGGCCTTCCAATGAAAGAGGGCAGCGAAGGCCTGATATGTTGTGTACCTGATGGTAGAAGCGTGCAGGTACAAAAACCAAATCACCAGTGTTCTGCTCTACACACTCCAACTCAATCCCTGATACGACGCGGAGGTCTGGCGGCGACGGCCACCCACGATGGCGGTGAATGAGAAGATAGTTGTTCCCCTCAGATGTGGGGAAGAACCACCGCTTCATCCCACTGCCGTTGAAGGACCAGCTGTAGGTGCCAAACACGTCGTAGTGAAGGCCTGTACGTGTACCAGGGGGGCCAATATAAGCAAAGCGGTAGTCACTCATCTCATCCCCAAATCCGTGAAAGGAGGTAGGGATGGACGATGGATCAGCAGTGGAGGCGGGATTCGTTGCACATGCTACACAAAAGGCATGCATCCAATCATCGCCCAGGTAGCTCGGTGGATGGTAGAGGCCATCAACTCCGTCACCAGCAGGGCAACACTTCCCAGACTTGGTTGCTGATTCCTTCGGCCGAGCAGCAACCTCCTGTTGCAGATGCCAATCCTTGAGGTAGCACACAGTAGATGTACCCGTAGCCGAAGACCTCGACCACTCCTCCAGCAGCTCTGTCAGGGTGAGTGAGCGGCATTCACCTTCCTCCCCCTCTCGTTCCTCCACTGCCTGGCAGGAAGGTTGGTCCTTCACACGCTCGCCGACATCGGAGGTGTTTGGATACACAGGCATCATGTGGGATGGGCCGAATGTTTGATGGAGCCCAACAGGTGACAGCAACTCCCGCAGGGCGGCCATGTTGAAGTCGTTTGTTGTTGTACCACCGGCATGACGAATGATGGCAGGAAGGTTTGGAATCAAGCAGCGATCACGGAACTCATCATAGGTTAGTGAGCGCGCATCGAGCTCAATCATATCCCTACCCTTCACACACTCAGGCTGGTGGCGTCCAACTTTCCTTCGACAGTGCGTCTTCGAATCGCATGAAATAGGAAATAGAGACGGTTGTGGAGAAGCAACAATGAAATGTGTCAGTGAATGTGAGTTGGTTGTGTCGCTCCGAGCACATCAAACTCCTCTGCTGTAGTTTGCTCCAGGTTTTTTTTTGCAGCCGGAGAGGGGGAAGCACACCCACGGTCCAGATTCAGTGCCCTTATCGCAGCCAGGGTTAGTCTTGCAAGTCACCCACACACACGCACACACAATCGTAAACCCTCTCACACCTCACCTGGCTTCAAGGACATCCAGCGGTGTGAAAGGGTCACATAGCCAACCACCGCATCCAGCTCCATGCGGAACATCTCCATCACAAAGCACGCATCAATCTGATCCTTGGACGCAGCAATAGCAGGGAAAAGAAGCGTAGAAAATTCATGGCCGTAGGATGATACCCCTTGTGATTTGTTCTTGGAGTACACCAGACGTAGCTCCTCCGACATCTTGCGCTGCATAGCAGACTGTTCTGACTGTGATGATCCCTCTGGCAGTTCGTACTTTTGCATAATGGGCCAGTAGTAGCAGCGCACACATTCATGGAAGAGGGTGTCCAGTGGGTAGATGGAGGAGCCCAGAGCGAGATTGGCGGAGGTCTGCCGCACAGAGACACTAGCCCCGGCATTGGCTGACGGTGCTGAAGACGAGGAAGAGCCCCCAAAGAGTGAGTTGAAGAACCCCCCTGTGCTGGTCTTCTTGGGTGGGGGTGCGACGGTCAAGGGTGGATTGCTGGAGGCTGCCGCAGCGGCAGAGGCAGCAGCGAAGGCTACCTCGGAGTCCTTCTCCATCCTTTCCTCGAGAAGTGCCTGAACTTTTTGCAGCGCATGCTCCAGTCGTCCATACTCGGGATCCATGAGGGTATAGAGCACCCTCATATCTGGCATGATGCAGAGTGTACTGCACAACTGCGTCAGAAGAAGACGGACGGGGTTGGGGAGATCCAACAGTGCGTTGAGAAGCTGGCACAGTGAGCCAATCAACTGGGACATGTGCACCCCTCGATGGAACCACAGATTCCGCGAGCCATCGTTGCCTTCTTTGCCTCCAGTGCTGGCGCGTGGGCGGCCAGACACGGCAGATGCCTGGCCATCCACCGAGGGGCGGCAGAAGACGTTGGTGCAGCGCATTCGAGCCTCCATTGCGGAGGTTGGGACCGTAGCCTCCATCTCCATCATGCGTCGTAGCACCTCCTCCCCGACATCGGTCTGAGACATGCCGCAAATGGCCCCTTTTGTTCTCAGCTTCTTTGGAAAGCATGCCGAGACGTTGATGGCGGGGGCAGTGAGAACCGTGGCAGCGATGACCCCCGAAGACTTCTGTGGCATTGGTGGTGGCAGGTGCAGCACATCCACATCCATGGTGGCCATCTCAAGCAGCATCGTGTACTTCATGAAGAGGTAAGGTGAAGATCGGGCAATGCGGTCGAGTAGAATAAGGGTGGCTTGCGTTGGGGCCCACTTTGGAGTTGTTTTGTGGGATGCGGTCACCAGTGGAGAGGCTGTGAGGTGAGGGCGGAAGTAGTAGTTGGCGAAGGACGTTCGCTTCTCATCCTGTGAGAGGGTTGGTTCTACTCCTCCATGGACTGTCATTGCCTGCCGTAGCAATGGGGCGTGAAGGTCAAAGTAGTCCTCCTTCCCTTCCTCCCCACTCACCACTTCACCACTGGAGGTATCCACGACTGTTCCCAAGAGAGCTGCAATGAAAATATCAGAGACGACGGATGGGGCTGGAAGGAGGTCTTCCAGAATGGCCGCCACCATCAAGCATGCTGAGCTGTACACCCTCACGTCTGTTGCCTGTAGAAGGGGAAGGAGTGACTCTTGAACAACGTTGGCTTCAAGCGCCTCCCGGAGACCCAAGGCGCGGCTCACTGCCGGGGCAACGTGCAGCATGGCCGTCCACCACCGCAGCAGGGCGATGAGGTACTGCAGCTGGCTGGCAGCGTACTCCTTATCAGGAATGGTGCATACCGTCACCATTGTGGAATTGGCCCCATGTACGACCACATCGCGAAGGGAGTGGTACGCCCCGACGAAGGTTTGCAGCCACGGGTCGGGGGACTTTGCCAGGGCATGGATGGCGGTGAGGGCGTAGATGCATGCATCCCTACGGTGTGGTGGGCCGTCACCTCCACTGGGACTATCCAAGGTCATGAAGGGAATCAGCACCGGAAGAAGAATCAGTTGCTGTGTGGGGCCATCGCCGCTTTGTGAGACGAAGAAGTTGGCCAAGTCCGGCACCACCTCCATGCGCTGGGCAAGCGCACAGAGCATCTGCGCAAAGCCAACTTCCACCTCAGCTGAATAATCCTCATTCATGGTTCTTCCGCCACCCTTCTTTCCAGCACCTGAGCGCAGGGCCAAGTCGACGTTGCGAATCATGTCCAGTGTGGGCACAATCGTGAAGCTAGGGTACAGCTGCAACACAGAACATGGAAGTTGTCCGAGTGCCCGCAGCTGGGCTACGGGAAGGTCTGCTTCATCCAGCAATCGCCTCATGAAACGGAGAATCATGACTCTACTTCCCGGTGGATCGTCGTGCTTGGCGTACTGACACAAGAAGAAGAGGAAGGTAGAGCCGACCCCGCTTAGCTGCTCTGGCAAGACGGGTTGGGCCTCGTTGGGCCCCGTTGTGACGGCGGCTCCCGTTGTTGCTGCTCCCCCAGACCGTTCCGGTACTACACTGGGGACGAAGACGTTCTCACCCGTAAAGAGATACAAGTATGACGGGGGTAGCTTCACACGGAAGCACTGATCCCCTCCGCTGCATGAATCGTCGTCCTCTTCCTCACCAGTCATCATGGACGTTTCGTCACGCCTTGCGGTGGATGGCGAGGGCTCCTCGGAAAATGTGGTGGTGGACCTCCGCATAGGGGTACGGTTGTCTGCCTCCTCGAGCAACTCCAGCGGGGCGTTGTGGAGATCCTTCACGAGGAGGTCTACGATGCAGTCGAGATGAGCTCCAACCTCTGGCAGCGTTTCAATCAGTTCCTGGCGCTGTATCTGGGTCTCGGCAAGACGGAAGTCGGAGAAGAAGCTGTCCACCGCCTGCCAGCGGAGGCTAATAGCATATACGCAGGGGAGGTCATCGGCCGCGGGCATCCCCGAAGCGTGGGCCCGCGGTGTACTCATGAAAATTGAAAAGTGAATGAACGGTTAACAACGTGCGAGATATATGGTGTGAAGGTGAGGAACGCCACCGAATGCAACCAGCAACGGAGGTGGGGAAGGAAGGGTGTTTGATGAAGGCCTGATGACTGCCTTCAGCGCTAGTGCCCAATAACTATGCTGTAAGGAGGCTACCTCGGTGTTGAGAAGAATAGGAGGGTTGAGAGGCTTTGTAGCACCTTTGGCTCACGTAGTGATGGTCCTACTCATCGGTGACGACGTGCTTGTCGAGACCCATAAACGGTTGTGCGTTGTTCTTTTTATTCTTAACCGTCATTATTGCAAATGATGCAGACAGCAGATAGGGACTCTACACCTCCTCTTCGTCTTCCTCCTCCTCCTCTTCGGCATCGTCCGTTTGGAAAAAGAACTGTTGCCTGTGTTTGATGTTGTTGCGATTAGGATTCACCAGCTCCTCTTCAACCTCATCATCACTGTTGCTAGCCGTACCATGCTCACGGTTCTTCTTTTCCTGCTCCTCCGCCTCTGCCTCCGCCTGTTGAGCGGCCAAGACCGAGGTTGTGGTTGCTCCGTGGCTAGGGTGAATGGGCGCTCGTTCCACCGCCCGTCGGTTCGTTTCAGCAACAGTCTGTGCCGCCTCGATGGCCGCCTTCCATCCAGCGTGGGCTGGGTCCTTTGTGAAGTTGCCGATTTGTTCTGGTGAGGGCTTAAAGTGAACGGCCCCATCCAGTACCACAACGACGTCCTTAATACTCAGCCAAATAACCTTGTGGAACTTACCAGGAAGAAGCACGAGCTGCTCCGTCATGTCGTACGGTGTGGTAGAGGTGCTTGACTCCCCTTCCTGGCCTGTGGTGGTGCGAAGCTGCAGCATGAGCACGCGAAGGTGTTGGCCGTGAGGAGACTCCAGACAAATGGCTAGGCTTTCTCCATCCTTGGGTCCCACCCACGCTGAAGCATCCAGGTAGCGACTAGTGAGGTGCTTGGCGCGATGCTTTCGACCGCAGCCACTCATTGTTGTTTGTTGTTCTACTTGTTTGCACAACAGCAGTGCATGAGATGCATGAAGAAGGCAACATAGATGTTTTTTTTTAGTTACCACATTGAAGCCACTGGATCCCTCAGATGCAGCCTTTTGGAAAAATCCTCTCATCAGTCAGTGGGTTTTCGTATTGTTTGGAGTTCATGCTAAGGCAAAAGCGGAGTACACGAAAGACCATCACAAACCGAGAGTTCCCACAGGGGTAAAGCGTGTGAAGTAGTGCCAAGGGCAAATGACACATGCAGTGAGAGATGAGGCGTCAGATCTGCTATCCTACACAACTCATGTCACGTGCCAAACTATGTAGTTACTTCTCCAACGTTGGTTGTTGGATCTCACACACGTACTCGATGTTAAGGGTCGCGCTCCAGTCCCCTCGAATGCACCAATGACCAGCCATAGCGAGAGGGGGAGAGCAGGAGTGGGGGTGAGACTATGAGGCCATACCACCACTGAGCATACCACCCCCATCCCGATCGCCAAAAATACGTACCTCTACACACAGGGAGGCAAAAAGCTCAACACAGCATTGGGGGCAGAAACAAAGAAAAAGCAAACGCCCCCCACCTCATCCACACACCGTTCGCAGTAAAGAAGGACGAGATGAAACTACGTACGGTCACGACCTCTCGTCTACTTACTCCAGGAAC
Source organism: Jaenimonas drosophilae (assembly GCA_030849065.1). Lineage (NCBI taxonomy): Eukaryota > Euglenozoa > Kinetoplastea > Trypanosomatida > Trypanosomatidae > Jaenimonas > Jaenimonas drosophilae. The sequence continues at coordinate 57,792 of JASAON010001646.1, forward strand.
GTATGTCCCAGAACAGTGCATAGAGCGAGAGTAGGTGTGAGGTGGGTGTAGGCTGTGTACATGAGCGGTGATGCACGACAACACCAACAACACAACAACAACAACAACTGTAGTTATACTTGTCAACTACGACCAATCTGCGCAGGCACATCGTCTTCCGCATACGTAGTACATCCAAACAAAAATAAAAAAAGGCGGTATCAACACCCGCAGCACCGCTGCAACGAAGGTACCGATGGCGCACTACACAAACGCGGAAACGGGGTGAGGGACCAGGGTGGAATACTCTTGATGCTCCCGCACCGTCATTCCATCAATCCCCGTCCATGATTGTTTTCGTGATCGCGTCCTTGGGAAAGCAAAAGGTATGTCGCTTGAGTAGGTATGGAAAGGGGGCCGTCTGACAGTTTCGGCCTGCCGGGCTGTCTGGGTAGCAAGAGGAGGAGCACCTTGAGTGCCACAACAACAATCTACGGCCCAGTGTTAGTCTTCCCCTCAACTCATGGTAGAGAGGATCGGGACGTCGTAAGGGGGTGTTAAATTCAATCATATGTTGGGCCTCACTACGGCCAATTGCGGTATGGCAGAGGAAGCAGGGACTCCCCAAGATGCACTCGATCACCATTCTCCTCGTCATCCTCTTCTCCAATGATGGCAGTGAGTAGGGTTATATCATCGGGCTTCCCTCCTTCGTACATGGCACCATTTTCAATGCACTTACTGGCATATGGGGTATCACAACGAATGTCCCCAGACACCTCCACTGCTTCACGGAGTATCAACGTCGCGCCAACCATGAGAGACTGCATCATTTCCTCCACAATTTGCGATCGACGAGCGCTGACACGGTCCAGACGAAAGCGGTGCCGTGGCAGACGGTCACCACCGTCGAGATAGTGGTACTCGGAGAAGATACGGTCCAGGCCACTTGACCAGAGGAGCTCCGCAATGTGGTGAGGATAGAGATTATCAAAGAGGCCATCAGAGCCAATCAGCACAATGTCACCCTTCTGTACAGGCAACAGCAGCTTAACCGAGTCTGCAGGCTTGTCTTTGCTACCAGAGCCCAGCTGGTAGGGGAAGTCGAGATCGTGTTGTTGATCTTCAGTCACGTAAAGGACTTTTCCCGCACGAATCAGCATGAGGGAGCAGTCTCCAAGATGTGCCACATCTAACCAGTTGTTCTCAAAGTGACTATTGGCCGCCTGTGTGATGATGTTGCGTTGGACCGCTGCTTCACTAGTGTCATTGGGTGACGAAGAGGCAGCCGCAGGTCCCCCACTGTCGTTGCTATTGTGTGCTTCGTAGTCGACGACGTAGTACCCATCTTTTTTGAGATGCACGTCTTCATCGAGCTCCTGGAGCGTGGCTACGAGGGCCGTGCATGTCCCCTCCACCCCAGCGTGCTTACAGTCACGGTAGGCCCGCTCAAGCAGCCGGAGGGAGGTCTTGGGGACATCCCCAAGCAGGTCCTCCTCAATGTATTCGTACATACGACGAGCAAGCACGTCACTGTAGAGCCCCGCATTAAGATGGGCCTTGTCTCTCCACCAGCTTACCCCGTCAAGAACAACCTGGGCGTTGGCAAGAGAGAGGTAGGCATCTTCACCGCCGCTGTCCCGTTTGTCGGGATGTGGTTCTGCATCCACGCGGCGGTAGTAGAAGGATAGACGCCGTCGACTAAGAACGTATTTGCTCAATGAGCGGCGCAGCATACGTGGGCTACGCCGCGCAATCGATGAGTGAGGGGGAGGGGGTGGAAGAAGAGGGGCCGGGAGCGAAGTCGGTCACACAAGCGTAACTGTAGGGGAGCAGGAGAACGGCAGCTTCAATGAGGCAAATATATATATGATGAGAGGTGTGTTGAGACGGATGATGGTGTACTATGATGATGTCAATATGTTTTTTGTTGGATGCTACTTCAGAACAAAAGTATGGCCAAAAGAGGACGTTTCTCAACAAGATATATCGACCGGGGCAACAAAGCACAGCCATCACACAACACTGCCCAATCAATCGTCATTCAGTGCCATCAAGGACAATATGTAGATGTACGCGTGTTACAAATCACAAGAAAATGTGTTAATGGTCGCAGCGGCATCCAGGAGGGAGAAAATAGGCAATGAAGAAAGTGCCAAACATAGAGTTCTCATCCCGGTCCCCCCTCCAAACATCTCATCGTCTCTCTTCCCTCACGTCTAATCAGTGGGGATATGACGTCGCGTAGTCGTCGTGTTGAGAGGTTGGGCACAACACACGCGGTGGTATGCCTCACCTGTTCTCGCGACAGTCCACGAATGAAGAGGAGGAGGGAATATCGGATTGACTGAGCAGTCACAGCAACAACTACAAAAGAAACAAATCACCGCGCATCGCAGTGCGATGCAGATTGAAGCTGAGATGCTGGCATGGTGGTCGCGCCACAAGCCAAGTTGCCCTCATCTCTCAAATTGTGTAGATACGCCCCAGGCACAGAGCGTAACACGCACATGAGCCTTCCCTGCTAGCAAAGATAGCTCGAGGGGATGCGTGTGATGGGAGGGCAGAAGGGCACTCTCTTCTACACTCATCTAGCCTACTACCCCCACATGCATACCCCAAGAAGTGGCCCCCGTTGAAGATGCCTGCGCCGTGCAGATTGCGACCACGCCGCACATGACGGCGGCGGAAAAACTGCAGCTCTGCGCCGATCAAATGACACAATCGAGACGTGTTGGCTCTCTCCCAATGCATGGAATTGTTGGTGTTGGTAAGGAAGTCAATTGATGAATAGAAGAGGTCCTTGTCTCAACCCCCCAATCATCAAGCTTTCAAGCCAATCGACGTCACCAAAAGATGTTCTTCGACCACAGACTGACCATATCGCCAACGCAAATGACACTAAGAAAACAAGAACATTTGAATATGACTCGAATCAGTCACATCACCCAACCACGGCAAACAAACAACAAGAGTGGCAATCCATCACTGTTGGTAAGGGAAAAGTAGTTAGTTGGTTCCCTGGTGATGCGATTGTTCTCTTCTCGATCCTTGTCAGCTCGAAAACTGCGTAGTAAAAAAAAAGAGTTTGGTGGCACATCGTTCTTTGAGAGTACATCGCTCACTCACTCACGTTTCTGCTGCAATTCAAGATTCCCTACATTGCAGCTCATGAAACACACTCGAGATGAGTGCGCCGACAGCATTGGTCACACGACCACAGGTCTCACATGAGCCGTATCAAGTGCATGTCGGCTTCCTGAGCACAGGCAGAACGTCCTCGCGTCGTCAGACGACCGTAAACTCGAAGAACTTGAAGAAAAACATCATAAATCACACGAAAACAAAAAGAAGAACCTCACAAAGCAAACAAAATGGGCGAGAGGAATACGTGGGATAGCCCACATGTCATCACACGTTAAGGGAAGGGAACGATCGGAGAGAAGAGTCAAAGCGACTTGTGTGCGTTTTTGTGTCAGTCAGCCTTGATGCACCCATCAGCACACTCTACAATCCTCATGCGCCTCGCATCAAACAAGCTGAGACATCGCTCTTGACGACTTTCTCTCGACCTACACTGATGCACCCTTCGACGAGTTGGATGAATCTCATCAAACCATCACGCTGCGGCGATCTCCTTGTTCATCCTACTCCACCTCCAGCACAGAGTGTGAGAGGAGAGAGCTCATTCGCCGCCTATAGACACTTTCGATCAATGAACAAATCAATAACAAAAATAACGTTGTAGCCTTAGTGTATTACTTGTATATTTGTCAAGGTGATGTTCTCAAGTCCATCGAGCTCTCATTCACTTACCCCCAAGATGTCCATCACCACGCAGTGGGTAAAGAGTGTAGCCCGAGACGAAGAACAACAACAGCAACAGCAACAACAGAAAAATCATCGGGAATGGGCAGAAAGCAAAGTGCTACAAAAATGGAACAAAACAGACATCAGGAAATGAACTACCAACGCTGGGCGAGTGAACGCAACAACAACAAGAGCAGAAGAAATTTGACAGGAATGGGTGATCTTCACAAAACATAGCCGGAAACAAACAAGAAAAAAAAGCTGAACATTTTCGTTCGTCTCACTTAGCTTCAATGATGGTTATCTGATCTCATCCCAGCAATGTGATCTGGAGCCCTCGGCCGTTCGATTTGCAGACGAGCATGGCGAACAAGTAGGCTCAAAGGGAGTCAAGGGTGATGGATGTGGCTTACCTCAAACGATAGAAAGGCCCCTGATGGACAGATTATGCTGGCGGCTCTTCGTGGTTCTTTTGTGTCTGTGGAGGAGAATGACGCCACTTAGAGGGTGAGGAGCTCTTGGTGGCTCTCCATTTGTCCACGTCGTCGTGCGTGGGAAGCACATCAGATGAAAGGGCTCCTCACAACTTACTGAATAAAGAGGTAGTAGGTCGGAGGAACTTGGTGCTATCCCTCGTTATATGCATCCGTGCGAGGAAGAACACCTAACCCATGCACACAAATTAGGGTTGTTCGTTTTTTTCTGTTATTACAACGTCGAGAATGAGGCAGCAACAGGCACCACGATAACGGGTGGCAATGGACCTTGCAAAGGGGTCTTCCCGGTTCGACTCCGCCGTTATGTCATTTGCGAGACAACACGCATGTTACAACGATCTCCTTAACAAGGGAGTCGTTTGTCGAACACTGTGCAGAACAACCATCGAACGGCACTCTGAGATAAACATCAGCGGTGGCTTTTACAGAAGCCGTATGCCACACTTGCGTAATTGGCAGTGATGTGGAGAGAGCAGATAGTATGCGTACTGCTGCCCTCTACAGGAAAAAGGGGGGGCACATCTGCTGCCCTCACACTGCTGATGCACAATGAGATGTGCCGTGGGTGGGTTGGGTGGGTTGAGCGTCTAGACTATGTAGATACCACTGGCCACTACTCAAGCTCAAGGAGGAGTGGGCTCGGTGATCGTTTGAGCCTTCGCAACATGTAGGCTATCCATGTACGAGTACCTCCACATTTTTTTTGTATTTTTTATCTGCTTGAGATAGTTGGGTTGGACCACAGTTCTCTCTGAAAACAGGAACCTGGATAGTCTCTTGACATGAAGTACGGTCACCCATCGTTGCAAGGAATACATCTGTGGTTGCTCACTTGGTCGATGGGCGACCTCTGCGCAGCTCCCATTGATTTTCTGACAAACAAAACATGGTGTTGATATACATTCTGGGCTGGTTATGAGGTATCAGCACAGCTGGGCACGAGAGGTGTGGGGTGTGCGTCATAGTCTGGTGAAGGGAGGTAGGTAGGGAGGAAGGGGTCAACTGATGAAGACACCAAATCACTACATGACACTGCACCCGCCATCACGGGAGCCGCGGTGTTCGACGCTGGATCGCCGTATCGTCGAGCGTGAACCTTCCCCAGCGCCGGTCCAGGGGCGTGTTGTCGCAGGGGGCTCTGGCTCGCTGCTCTGCTCAAGTGCTGAGCCCGCCAAAGACCACGGAGCGAAGCCCAAGTGACGTCTGGGCAGCCGGGTTGATTGCCCGCCGTCCTGAGCAAGCCTGCCTGTCTGCATGGGGAGGGCAACAATGCGTTGGCGCGCGGCCCGGGCCACGTACCTCGACTGCAACTGCCGGGCAATGGCGGCATCGTTGCTCGTATCAACAGTCGCGGTCGGTGCCGCTGCGGGCTTCTTGGTCTTTGACTCCCATGCCTCCCCAATCCCACTGAGGGTCTCTGCGCAGCACATGGGGCAGCAGTTGCTTCGCTGCTTCCAGCCCATCAGGCAAGGTAAGTGAAAGTGGTGTCCACATGAGCCCTTGCACTGCGGGTTGTCTGTCGTGTAGGTCTCGAGGCAGATGCAGCACGTGTCTTCTTCCTCAAGGGAGGCCACCGTTGGGGCCTGTCGTGAAGGCGCCCCAGTTTGGTTGGACGACGTACAGCTCAGTGGCACCTCCGGGGCAGAACTCCGCACCGTTGCGGAGTGCATCGATGGTGGTGGGGGAAGCCGTGAGGGTGGCAAGCTACTCGAGGCCACGCTGCTCGGGCTCCCTCCACGCAGAGTGATGGACGTCCCCGCCGTTCCATCACGTCGACGTGGGGTGGAGCTTGTCCCGCCGGAGACGAAGAGAGGCCGCATGCGAGATGGTGGGTCGAAGCCCGGGAAGTGGATATGATCCGAAGCACGAAGACTAGGAAACGTATCGTAGGTCGCACTGGACGACGTGGTTGTGTCCAGCACCGCGTCCTCCGCACTAAGGCTGCTGGGCATACTAAGGCAGAGAACCTCGGGAGTAGCACCAGTGGCGGTGGGCCGCAGCGGAGGTGTGGAAAGCAGGTTGTTTTTTGTTGGGCTTGGAGTCAGTGAAGATGGGTTCTGAGCGGAGTGAAATGGTCGTACCTCATCCACGTTGCAGCGTATCGGCTGAGGCATAGAGGACCCACTCTCCTGTGTGGCCAGCATCATGACTCTTCTGTGTGTGTGGGTGGTATGGAGGGATGTAGAGTGGGAGGAGTGATGGTGCGGAGTGAAGGATTGGTATGTGATGGGCTCACTGTGAGTATGATGTCGAACCTGCCTCTAGATATATACCTGTCCACGTTCAAGGCGTATCAGTGAGCCCTCACTTCGAAGTAGATGCAATGCCAACAAGTATGGGTGTGTTCCTCTTCTTCGTTGAGGGTCGGTGAGGCTGTTTGATAAGAACAAGGTTGTGAGGGCAAAGAAATTGGATGGCGTCGGAATGCCGCGCCAGCAAGCAAAACTATGTAGCACACGGAGTGGCTAAGGGGGGAAAGGGGTGCGCCTGGGTTGGTGGAAAAAGACCCAACTCTGCTGGCAATGCACCGAAAAAGAAAAAAAATAAAAAGCCTCTACGTTTGTATGTGAGAGTTTGGCGCTTCGCTGGTTGTTCACGGTGGTGTTTGTGGTGGGAATGGAGTGTTTTAGCTTGGCTATTTTCCCCTTTCAGTGATAATGCGCCACGGGGAAAACCGTCAGGTGTGTGAACTGCTGTACGTACGTGTGATTGAAGGGTAGGGGGGAGGGGAGAGTGAGGTAGGTGCAAGAAGCAAACAAGATGTGTTGGGCACAGACAATGAATTGGAGACATATGGAGTGGCGAGATATGGGTTGGGTTAAACATAGGCTGCAGCAACGGACGTGTTCAAGAAGAGCATGCGGAGTGGGGGGAAAGGGAGGTGCAACAACTCTCACCAGTGGCTACAAATGCAGCGCCACCGCTGTGATCCAAAGAAGGTATGGATGAAGAGGGGTGTGTAGTAGAGAGGTGCAAGAGGGTTGGACTGCGACTTCGTGGAGTACGGACTTGGTTAATCACAGTTCTGGAAAAGAAGATTCCCATCGTGTTGCGTCGTGCATGTGTGTCCTTAGAACATCTCTTCCATCTTCTCTCGCATCTTAATGGCGGCAATGATGGCCGATGTGTGAAGGCAGCCCATCTCACAGACGATCATATCCACATACTTCGCTGGGGTGAGGTCGTAGAGATAGCCTGATGACTTGGGCACTGGCGACGGTGTAGCGGCCGCTTCCACTCCTGCAAATACCTCCTCCATTGTAGAGACGCCAAAGCCAGCATTGGTGGCGCAGGGTGAGAGGTTCCCGGCAGAGGGTGACCGAGCAGTGCTAGGCGAGGCAAAGTTGGGTCCGTTGTTGTAGAGTGGGGAGCTTAAGGCGCCACCCACCACCCCTGTTTGTGGGTACGGGGTCGTCACGACGCTGATGTTAGGACTGCCAGCACTACTGAAGCCGAGCGGAGTTCGAGCGCTGAGGTCATTAACTGGGGCCCGTCCTCGTTGAACACGCATATCCATCAACTTGGAGTTCTGGGACCACACCTCACCCTGGAACTTGTAGCTCTCGCACACGCAGAGAACCGGCTTGGCAAAAGCCTTTGCACATGCCGCAACCAGTGCAGTGCCGCAGCGGCTGGAGACATCGCCGTTTTGCAAGACAGAAGATGCGCCAATAAAGACGCGTGTGCACTTGGGCATGAGTGTGCAGCAGCTTGTGATGAGTCCGTAGGTCACGGGGATGCCCGCAGCGGCAACTTTTGTGGCAAGGTCACGACCCTCAAAGAGGGGCGCGCTGTCAATCACAATGACGCGCTCTGGGCGGCGGCTAGCATCACCTGCGGCGGCGCGTGAGAGTAGGATGAACTCCACAGCACTGCTTCGACCAAAGACAAGAATTGTGTCGCTGCTCGTCACGTAGGGGAGTGAACGGTCCAAGGCGATGGTTCGGAGCGCTACACTCAGCTCGTATTCAATGTCAGAGAGAATCTGAAGGGCGGCCTCCCTGGCATTGGGGTTGGATGCGGTGGTGGCGATGTTGTGAGCATGCACAAGTCGATTGGTCAGGACGTGTTTTACGTAGGACATACCCGAGGTGGCCTCACGTTGGCGATGCAGGAACTCATAGTTCACGCGGAGAAGCTCCTCCAGTGCAACGCGGTCAACCTCCATCATGTTGCAGTCGAGAACGGTGGTGGACTTCAACAACTCACGGAATGCACTCATCATCGCCATCATGCGAGCGTTGCCGCCGACGATGGTCATGGAGCCCATCATGATGCCCACCTCTGCCACACGCGGATGAACAACATCAGCAAGTGGCATCTGGTTTCCAATACGAGAGGTCGTTCGCTGCTCCTGAATACAGGCAATGGCAAACTGCTCCAGCTCCGCTCGGAGGGTTTCAAGGGCGGCCTCGGCGTTGGGCTCTGGCGCCGCCGGTGCTGCACTGGCCGCTTCAGCTGCTGGAGAGGCAGAAGCAGCCGCAGGTACGGCATCGGTGGCAATGATGGAGCCCCCAATGGGCTTCATTCCCGCCTCCTCAATGAGCTGGCTATCCTCTGCCTCCATCGCCAATATCTCGTTGCGCATCACGTCCAGCTCGCCTTGAAGGGCGGTGCGCTCTGCCTGTTGCTCGGGCTTGAGGGCGTTGTAGGACTTAAGCAGCTTCTTCCACCCGTCCCCCTTCTTCTTCAGCTCTCGACGAATCTTCTTCACAGCATCTGCAACCTCCTTTGGTAGATCCTTCAGCTGCATATCCTTCTGGTGCTTCAGCTCCTTCTCGGAGAGGCAGCCATCAGCAGACATGGTTCTGCAGTCCGCTGATTGTTGCTAGGCCACGGAGCTCCCTGCGGTCAACCGTTGTGGTTTGGGCTGTGAACGATGCACGGAAATAGTCGGCAGACCCACTGTGGTGTGGGAAGGGCCGTCGGATCTTTATTCTTCACACATCCAGGATAGATGTTGATGATGTGTAGAACAAACAAAAAACAAGAGGGGAGAAGGAAGAACTGTGGTACATCATTGGTGTGTATGTGTGCGTTGGGATTCTTTCACCACACCTGAAAAGAATGATGGCGGTGTTGCACACCGCAAGGAGAACGACTTTGTACGTCATACAGAGTGACCACACGTATAAGAGAGTTGACACGGATGCTCGGATCATCCGTGGCGTACAGGTTTGGTGGCCTTAGTGAGGACTGGCGCTGAGGAAGGATGCTTGAGAGAGGCAAGCAACAGCAGGCGTAACTACTGGGAGTACTGACGACTACTGATGTATTGCAACAGCAGACAGTGGCACTGGCCAAGGGGGCCATCTACTCACCATCTGTCCGTCATCAATAGCATAGCTGTCTTGTGGGATATTAGTAACCACGCCAGCACTCGTTCGCAGGCTGGTAAGATGATGGCGTTGGCAGCAACTGATAATGAGGCCAGTACGCAGGAACGAAGCTGGGCGTGGGACCTCAAACTGAAGACGCCCCACGCAAGCTTCCATGGCACTTCATCGCTTGTCACCATCGCCAATTGCTAACATCATCCCCAACCTCTCTCAAACACAACTCTTCCCCAGCTCTATGCGCTGCGACAACGATTGAACGGAGAGGGACCAACAACAACCAAAAGTACAAACTAAGCAAGGTGGAGATGAGTATGACGGGTGTGCCACGCCTGTTCGTGACGGGGCGAGCTGACAAGTTGGAAGTCTCCACACTGCTCAGTTGGGGAACAAGGGACATCAGGGGGAGAGAAGATGCATTGGTATGGCAAAAACTTCATCCCACGGGTGTGTGCAAGGGTGCCACACCATGAAGCCCGGGAATTCTCCAGAGCCCTGACACTATGCGGTGTGCGTGTGTATGAGAATAGATGGATTGTCTCTTTTTTTTTTTTAGATACTATGGATGTGAGTGAGGAAGTCAGTTACGACTACTAACGAGTTCGCCGCAACACAACTCCCGAAAGCACATGTCCACAGCTTTACCGCGACATCACCGAAGTCTTTTGGGTGCGGCGGCTGCTCTTGCGCGTGGTCGCTGGGGTATTGCGCAAGGTGGCAATGTCGTGCTCCACCATGGTGATGTCTCGCTCCGTCGCCAAACGTTCGTCCGTGATGTTCTTCTTCAAGACGGCTAAGTAGCGCTCGTGGTCCTGCTCGATGCGCGACATTTCCTTTCGGGTGCTGCGGATGGTCTGCTGCAGTGCACCGCAGCGGTATTCCATCAGCTCCACTTCCGCATCCAAGAAGTCCATTCGGACGTTGGCCTCGCCGCTGACGTGGTACAACGCCTGCAGCTCAGAAATAAGTGACTCAAGGAGATCTACATCCACGTAGTCGTCCTCCGTCGGTGGCGTCGTCGAGTCACCCGAGACGGCATCTCCAATCAGCTCTAGACGCTTCTCTGCCTTCGCAATCTGCGTGGCGAGATGCCGGATGGTGAGGTCATTCTGCTGAATCAGTTGGCGTTCACGGTCCACATCCATGGTGGCAACGCGACGGTCAAAGTCAGCGGAGCGAATGGTGGCCTCCTCTGTTGGGCCGTTGTCTTTCCTCTCAAGAATCTTATCCTTGGCGCACACCGCACGCTCTAAGCGCTCCCGCTCCGCACGCAGCTCCTGAAGGCGAGTCGTCTTCTCCGCAAGAACGGACTGAGCCTCCATCTTTTGGGTGTCAATGTTGACGGTATCACCAATGAGCTCACTGATGCGGCGGATCTCATCGCCTTGGTAGTCAAGCTGGCCACGAAGTAGCTCTCGCTCGGAGTACAGTTGCTGGGTTTCCTTCGTCTCCGCAACATGCTGGTTGTAGCGCTGCACGGCTGTGCTCATCTCCTTGGGGCTGCTCTCGTCCACACCCGCCAGCTCCATGATGTGAATGCACTGCTGTTCCTCCTCCTGGGCAAAGACCTCGGCGTGCTCCAGCGAGGCAAGAAGGTCCTCCTTCTCCCTCAACAGTACGCGGTGGGCCTTGATCACCTCCGTCACTTCACCAGCACGTCGGGTGACCTCATCAATAAAGTCCTGCGTGATGGGAAGAGACTGACGCTTCTTCTTCCCCTGCACGGTCAGGCTCCGTGAGTTGTTCTCACTAACTTCCGTCGAGGTTGCGGCGTGGGCTTCAGCAGTTGCCGCAGCGGAGTTCTCCGCCAGGACAAGGGCCCGTTGAGTAGATTGGAGGTGCTTCACCTCACTACGCACGCCCTTGGCCTGGGTCTCGAGGTCCATGAGCTTCTTCTGGAGCTCCAGCACCACCGGTGACGAGGTCATGGTGGCAACCCGATAAGCAAGAGAAGAATATCACGCACAGAAGCGTTGAGAGTCTTGTCCGATGCAGCTATATCGGAATTGATGAATAACAGGCTTGACACAAGGCTTGAGTGAGGTACCTGCTGCGTCGTGCCACCAGTCAATCAGTCAAGGTACACAAACAAACAAACAAAACTACTACACAAATAAAAAAAACAAGAGAAGAAATGCAGAAGTAAGCAGTCGCAACTTTCATGTCAATGTTGCGTGTGGCCATCGCTATGGAGCAGCATATACTCAGTGAATATGGTTGTGTGTGATCAACATGATGGACTCCCACCCTCGTCACATGAACGGCACCAACTTCTCATTCACGGAGGCGGAGCGCAACATCTGCTACTATCATTGACTCTTTCCAGGAGAACCGTCAGATGGAGGTTCAGGACGGACATTCGAGGGTCGCTCATCACCTGCCGTGGCGTCCGTTGGGTCCGACTTCTCCACCATGGAGGACGTAGGCTTTGGGGGGTGACTACGGGTGTGGGGGTATCGAAACACATCGCTGGACTCACTGATGCCATCCTCGTGCACCTCCACATTGCTTTCCGACTGCGATTCATCCTTGTTGATGCGCATCATGTCCAGCATCTGGTCATAGTGGCCTCGTGGGTCGGCAAATCCCTTTGCCCCCTGAGCACGCGACATGCTGTAGTTAAATTGTGCCGCCTCCTCCATCAACTTGCGCGTCTGCTCCTCATTGGCAGAGAGACGTTCATTATAGACGGGAACTCCATGGATCTTGTCCACTCCACGCTTGATGCGTCGTGTACGATCCAGCCACCATTGGAACTTGGTTCGGTTAAGCTCATCCTGCCCAGAATCCGCGGCGTACATCTTCTTGTAGGTACCCTTTCGGGGTGTACGATGCTTCGGACGAAGAACAATTTCTTCGGTTTGATATAAGTCCTCCTCCGTGATTTTCAGCTCACCCCGCTCAATTGCCTCGATACGGCGTTCCTCAAGCATCTCTTCCATCTCATTTTGCTCCCGCGCACGTGAGGTGCGCTTTGTTTCGCGGTGGCTGACACCAAGATCATCCAACGCCTTCATACCTCGGGAGCGCTTCGTGAGGTACTGTTCCTCCTGTACCACCTCTTCCTCGGAGTAGCCAATGCGTCGAAGTGCCTCCTTTTCACGCGACTTCACCAGCTGTTCTTGGCGAGCCGCCTGGAAGGTGTTTGCATCCTCAATGGACTTGTGAAGCTTTCCCTTGTAGTTGCGGAACTGAGTTCGCGGGAGCTCCACCGTATCCAGAATGTCCTGCAGAACCTCACGAGTCAACTTGGTGTGATCGACGAGCTCCTCCACCGGCATTTTGCGCTGCTCGGGTGCGAGGATCCACAACAAGTCCTCATGATCAACACGCCCACGGACAAGGGAGTAGGGTTCGTACTTATCTCGCTCCCACGACATGGGCAAGTTACCGCTGATGATGGTCTGATCGGTACGAAGGTTGTCCATCATCTCCATGTAGGTGTTGAGGTACCAGCGAGGAGAGGTCTGCTCAGTGATCTCCGTTGAGCCGCCATCCTTGGAGGTCTCCACGTACATGAGAGGTTCGGTATTGACATTATCTTGACGTGTATTGATGCCCTGTGCAGTGAATTGTGGCTTGCGGAATTGCTTCTCCATCGCCGTCGTGTCCACACGAGGGAGCTGCTTGGCCACATATCGCACGGGAGCCGCACGAGCTGGTTTAGCGGAGGCAGCGCCCATCCTACGTAGATCAACGCGATACAACTAGATGATGCGATGAGCCACGCCTAATCTGGAAGGAAATGCGAAAGAAGCACAAAAAAACATCTCGATTCTTTCTGGAAACATGGTATTCCACGTATTGACACACCACTAACACAGGTGTTCAGACATCAATATGTTGAGGGGGAGGGTATCTCCTACCAAAGGCAGGCTGGACCACCAGCGGTCATATCGTGTCCACTCAAACAAACAATCGAATCACTTACCAACTTACCAACCACACACGAAGAACCATTGTCGTTCGTGTTGCATCAAAGAATAAATTGGTGGCGTGCATCCTCCCGTGGTCTCCCAGGAGACTCAATCGGGATAAGGGGGAGGATGAACCGACATAGAGCCGTGACTGTACATGGAAGTATGCGCGTGGTGAGCAGAATTATTGATGGTACCTCATCCTCGATGACAGTTGAACATGGCGGCATTCTCCACAAGATCGTATCCTATGGGTCACGACGAACACAAAAAAAAGCAACACGATCGACCTCCCACACAGGAAGACACCGCCACCACGCGCTTAGCCGCCAACAATCCCGTTCTGCACCCCGAGTGAGTTGTTGATGTAGCCCATAAATGACACCCATGCCACCCGAATTGCTGGATGGTCCAAACCAAGTTTGGCGCGGACCACCTCCACAAAGAAGGTACTGTAGCGTACTGCCTGAAACTCCTCCACCAGCTTCATGAAGAAGTCATCGAACTTGTTGTGGTAGGTGTCGCGAAGGATCTTCTGCATTCCGTCATCCATCTCCGCTGCGGTGAGGCTCTCATCACCAAGCACGTCAATCACCGCTGTAAGGTGTTGGCCCGCCACTTCACAGGTGTCCAGCAGTGCCCGGTCCTCCTCACGGACTTGCCTCTCACTCTTCACTCGCGTACCCCCGTCACTTCCGTGAGGTGAGTTGGAATCGGTAATGAGGATGAGGTCGTGCAGAACACTGCTCGCACGTCGACTCACCCGACGCGATGTCAGAGACTCAGCCGGCAACTTCTTCTCGTCTGCATGCTGCATGTGCTTCAGTGCCGAGAAGACAACGAGACCAACCACCTCGGGGCCCAGCGCACTCCAGCTCAAGAACACGACGCGTGCATCATATGTGCTAAGGGTGATGGTGGAGCTCTCCACTTCATCAAAGAGGTCCGTATCATCCTCCAAGGAGCCGTGTTGCAGGAGGCGCTCCAGTTGATGCAGCTTCGTCTCTCGCTTTGCGTTCAGATTGCGGCACACTGCCAATCGTCGAGCGCATGCCTGCACCAGAATAATCCGACGTATATCTGCATCATTATAGTTGGTCAGTGGCTGTACCTTTGGCGCGAGTTTGAGCAGCGTGGAAACAACGTGCTGATAAAACGGAGCCCACTCTGCCTCTGGAAAGTCTGGTGATCGCAATGATCGGGCGAGGGACAGACCAAACAAATCGTAGTCGCGTGGCAGAATGCCAAGCACCGCGAGTTGTACAGCGGGTGCACGAAGCAGTGGGCTCAGATCGTTCTCTGTGGACTGCAGAAGCTGAAAGAGAAGCTTCAAAAATGCCGTCTCCGCGGCCTCAAAGGAGATGGACGTTCGGAAGACCCGTGAACGGTATTGTGGGAAAGTTTGGAGGAAGTCCTCAACGGCACTCATGAGCAGGCGGAATGTCTTTCGATTTTGGAAGTGCGCAAGGAGCACACCGCGGTCGTGGAGGGCAGTCTCTACGCCAGTGGCCGCATCGAGGGAAGGGCTCAATCCAACCAACACTTCCACAGCGGGAAGGAGCGGGTGAAGGGGCGTCCGTCGCACCACGTGGTCGCACGATGCTAGTAGAGCCATGGAGAGAAAGTCGCAGTAGGCGCTAACCTCCACACGGCAGAGAATGAGTCGTGAGGCCATCAGAGAGCATAGATAAAAGTACTTGTCCACGCCTTCTGGCCGCAGTCCAGCTGCGAAGGACGCAGCAAGTTCCCGCAGAAACTCATCAACGCCAAGAAATTGAGAGATGAGTTCTGGGGTAAGGTCCTCCACAATCAAAGTGGGGTTCATGAAGTCCGCGATGAAGTCACGACGCATGTTGCCTAATGCATCCACAAACAGCTCCAGAGACTTTGATATTTCCTCGAGAATAGGAGATTGGTAGGCGTCGTAGCAGAGCTCCTGGAGGACCAGGAGCATTCGCTTTGCATTTTCGCGGCAATCCATGGAAAGAGTGTCCTCATCCGAAAAGGCCTCCTGAAAGTGGATGTAGAGCAGGTTTGGGGCAATGCCGAAGCCGTGGCACCGGACGATGCAAAGGTACGACTCACCTAGTGAAATAATGTCACGGAAGTGTACCAACGCTACGAGAAGATGAAGCATGGACTTGAAGGCCTCATCTGTGCACCGAACCGTGTGGCCCTCGTTATCAAAGCTGCGGTTCTTCCGTTGAAGAACCAGTTGAGCTACGCGAATGAAGTCATCGGTAGCACCATCTGTGTAAGACGGATGATGAAGCAGCATGCTGCTAAGATAGACGTGGCCAGTGCGATCTTGACGGCAGCGGTAGGTGTCGTTGCTAAAATAACGCTGAAGGAAGCGAATGAGGCTGGAATCTCCTCGGCGAACAAATCTCCGCGTACTGAGGTTCGACTGTGTGGCGAAGTGATTGATGGCATCACGAACCGATTCAAGGATGTTTTCGAAAGCGGCGGCACACGCAGGGGAGTACACCTCAGGGCCAAATGAATGAGCCAGTCCCTGGAGAAGCAGGGCCGCGTACAAGGAGAAGCGGTCAGGAAGCACAGTTTTTCCAGTGCGTCGCACAAGCTCCTCATTGACGGGTTGAACCACAAGAGTCAGAATTTGCTCCTGTGTGGCTTCAGGGGGAAGGACGGAGATTCGCTCTAGCACATCCATCATGTTCGTCGTGAGCCCCATGATGGGGTTAAAGAGCCGCACTTCGCGTTGAAGATATTCCGAAAAAGTGCGCCATAAGTCTGGCTGGCTCTTGAGCTTCATCCACATGCCCTTGATGAGGACACCATCCACCTTCGACTTTTGACGGAAGTGGTTGCCCACACGTTCCATGAACCCCAGGAACAGCCTTCGCTGTGAAGGGATGACAAGGGTCACATGGTCAAGTATCGTGTGGCACAGCATATCGCAGCATTGTGGAGCCAGTCGATGCGGCCGAAGCGGGACTAACTTGATGGCCTCACCAAAGCCCTTGTAGTGCTCCGTCACCGACGCAGTGGCAAGCATTTGGATTAAGAATTCAGTGTTGTTGATGAAGTCAGGGGGCTGCTCTTCCGCTGTGAACTGAATATTCAGCAGCTCACGAAATTTCCTCACGATTTCCTCCAGGTCACTATAACGAATTTGAAGCCAGATTCCTGATCGAGCCAAGGACTGCATACGGTACTGCTCTCGATCCACGTCATCACTGTTCTCTCCGTTCGCCTCTCCCAGCTCCACCTTGTTGTAGGTGGCTGTGGCCTCTAACAAATCTTCCAAGTGGATGGCATCGCTGCGTGCTCGGCTCATAATTCGGGCCTGCACCAGCTCTGCCATAAACTTTGCAGGTCGGTTGGGGCGCTTATCCGCGACTTGGTAAATGAGTGTGTCGAGCAGCCCATGGAGGTTGTGTCGTGCAGCATAGGTTATGGAATCAGTGTCCAGCGCGAGGGTGGTGCTGTCGAAGCTATCGAGTTCCGGATCCTCATGGTGCATGATGTATAAGTTCTCTCACCGAATACAGCACTGAAGTGATGGTGGCTCTCTCGGCCCCTCCCACGTAATGGCTTGGGTGTGGCAAGTATGTATTTCCTCCTACCGCAAAGGATGAGGAGGAAGATGAATGTGGGGAGAAGGGTGCACTCCCAACACCAGAGATCTCAATGCTAATGGGTGTGGGCAACAGCAATGCTGTTACAACACACAAAGAGTTGAAAGAGAAGAAGCGCGAGTGTCTATTGACTATCACTGCATGGAAGCGCATCAATTCTTTCCCAAGACTGCAATACAGCCTCAAAGCCCCGCCCCTGAACCGACTTCTCACACGAGACATTCGGTGTCAAGTTTGGGAAAATTTCTTCACAGTCACTACACCAGCCACCCCAAGCAAAGATGAGGTGCGACGCTATACTCTAATGCGTACAATATCAATACAGGAAGGTTCACCTCGTCTCATCCGTATCCCGGCGATCTCCCCCTTCCTGCAATCTTCACACTCAGTGAAGCCTCGTTTCCCTGGGTTCATGGCTCTCACAAAAGAGTCGTGGACATGAGATGGACGAGCAAGAAGGTGGTGATCGCTGCACACACTGGGTGTCAGGGCACAAAGGAAGTCGGGCATATGCCCAGAAATTGCAAGTAAGCCGTCAAGTTAGTGACTTCAGGGTATTGAGCCATGTGGGTGGTGATGTAGAACGAAAAAAAAGACGTATGAAAATTCATGTCAAAGAAAACAAATGAAACCAAAGTTGAGAGCTCAGCTTCCACCCATGACAACGAATGTCAGTCATTCCCCCAAGTACCATCTCCAAGCCCCACTGCTTTGCCTACGATGGTCGTCGAACATCGTAGTAGTGTGGGTATGCCGTATCTCCAACAGGATTGCGGAGATGTGTGGGGATGGGGGGGAAGTACTAGGGAAGACCAGCTCTAATTTCATCGACTCGTGATTCGTTGCCACAACATTGTTGTGACTTCAGTTGAGGGCAGGAAGTGCAACACATATTGAGGGAAAGAAATGCAACAAGCCAATTGCCGGAAATGAAGGTTCGATGGAGATGGAGTGGAGAAAAGTGAGTCTCGGGGAGGAAGAGGTACAGAAGGAGGGGTATCTATGACGAAGTGCGATGCCATGCTTGGAGAGGGAGTGGCCGTTGGTACTGATGGCGTCTACCAACGAAAACACAACGGCCACTACCCTCGCCTAAATCCTCATCACTATGCGCATGCGTACCAGGTTACCTGACATCCTGTTGATAGAAGGGAGTTACTTCTTGGCGACCTTCTTGGCGGCCTTCTTGGGGGCAGCCTTCTTGGCGGCCTTCTTAGGGGCAGCCTTCTTGGCAGCAGCCTTCTTGGGAGCGGCCTTCTTCGCGGCCTTCTTGGCTACCTTCTTAGGGGCGGACTTCTTCATCGCCTTCTTGGGGGCGGCCTTCTTCATCGCCTTCTTGGGGGCCTTCTTGGAGGCCTTCTTGGCAGCAGCCTTCTTGGGGGCAGCCTTCTTGATAGCGGCGATGGCAGCAGCAGCGTTGGGAGTGGCCATAATGACAGATACTTCGGGGAGTGAGTGTGGAGGATGTGGTAAATTGAGCGAAAGAGGATGGCAATCTAATCAGCAAAAAAAAGGCGAAAGTATGAAGAAACAAAGGGCACGCAAACAGAACAAATTTAGTCACACACGAATCGCTCCATCATCGTCCTTCGCCGCAAGAAGGATTCACCCCTCCTCTTATTAGAAGAGGGAAATTCCACTCTTGTCGGACAAAGGGTTACACACACACACATTGGCAGCCTTCTCCGAAAATTGGCGATTGCATCTTTTGGTTTTTTTGAGAGATACAAGAGATAAACTAAAGAGAGGAGGTCAAAGGAAAAACAACGACATCTATGACCGCATGCCCATCCTCACATGTGGCGCATGCGTACAGGAGTGCCCGGCTTCCCGCTTGACGAGGAAGCCGTTTACTTCTTGGCGACCTTCTTGGCAGCCTTCTTGGCGGCCTTCTTGGCAACACGCTTGGGGGACGCCTTCTTCGCAACCTTCTTCGCGCCAGCCTTCTTCATGGCCTTCTTGGGGGCAGCCTTCTTGGCAGCGGCCTTCTTGGGGGCGGCCTTCTTGGCAGCAGCCTTCTTGGGGGCAGCCTTCTTGCCAGCGGCCTTCTTGGCGGCAGCCTTCTTGGGGGCAGCCTTCTTGATGGCAGCGATGGCAGCAGCAGCGGTGGGAGTGGCCATGTTGAGATGAGAGATGAAGTGTGGGTTGGTTTGAGAAGTAGCGAATCTAATACACAACAAAAGACAAAGAAATATGACAGTATGTGTACGGAAGAAATTCATTCATTTTTTCAGAAGCCTCCAAGTGAAGAGGCAAGGACAGTGTAAGCTCCACATGCTGAGTGTTCGTCCATTATGATGCGCGAGCCATCATCAGTCATCCTCTGACGCAACGATGAGCCCCAAAAAAAGCACAAAGAAAAGGGAAAGGATTGATCTGGAGTCAATGACTTTTGGGTGGAAAGTACGGTACGCATGTATCAGTCCCAACAGCGGAGCGCATCTATTCACTGTACTTCGCTAGCTCCGCCTTGCTGTGCAATGTGAATCCGGTCCATCCTTCATTTGCTCTCCTTTACCCCAAAACGCTCAGAATAAGGCCTCGATGCCTACATCTGAAGGTGAACGAGCGGAGAAGACTAAGCTTCTTTGTCGTACTTCTCAATGATATCGTGCGACGGCCACACACGGACCATACCATCTTCCGCTCCTGATGTGTACGAGTTACCGTCAGGTGCCCACCGAATATGGAAAATTGGCCCATGGTGTCCACGATTACACTCCAACTCCGTGCCATCCAAAGTGAATTCTTTTGCCTTCAACTTGGAGCCTGCCACAACATTTTGTCCGTTGGGAGAAAGTGAGGCACAGGCAACGTCTTCACTCGTGACGAAGCTGTTTTTGACCTCAAGCGTAGTAGTGTCAATAAAACTGATACTCTTCTCATGCGCAGCGACAAGAGAATGATGGTGCGTGTACTCAAGAAAATTGAGCTTCGGAATCTCTCGGCGTAAGTACGGGGAGGAGGTATCGCGAAGATCCCATTTCATAACAACGTTATCTCCAGCAGTCACCATTGAGTTTGAGTCTATGAAATAACACGCTTTCACATTTGGTGCCTCCGGTGAACTGAAGGAAATAGGCTCTGCATCGTACTTGTTCGCGTCAAATATACGAATAAGGCCATCCACGCAACCGGTTGCGATTCGCTGTTCCAACCAATCGCACGATTTCAAATACTTCGGGTGACTCCAGGTATGCAGTTTTTGTCCAGTGAGGGCATCCCACACCATGGCTGAGTAGTCACCGCTCCCTGTCACCAAATGAGTCGCACCGGCATTAAACGAGCTGCAATATACTGCTCCTTTGTGGCCCTCAAATGTTCCAACCCAATCACCAGTCTGTCCGTTGCGGAGCATCGGCTTGGTATCATGGCAAGACGTGACAAACCAAAAAGTATTGTCAACAATCTCACTGTAATTGATGTGGCACACAGGCCGAGTATGGCCCGTGCAAATTTTCACCTTGACAATATCATTGTTGCTATTTGGCGCAGCTGCTGCCGCGGGCTTGCTAGTGGGAGCGGTGTATTTTGCGCTCATTTGCAAATGAAACGACTAGTACACACTGAGCCACAAGCACAAGAAAAAGAACTAGACACGGAAATTGTCACGAGACTCCGCAAAAAAAGCTGTCAAATGTTGGAGACTCTCCTCTTGTCAAAAGGCTTCGTTCTCAAAAATAAAAGCTATTGTTGAGGAGAATAGATCGCAATAGAAAGAAAGAGATTGCAATGGCTATATTCCGGCCATTTGGTGACGATTCCTACACATATATTAACTGAGAAATAATTCGAAATTTCATTACGGTCACATATTTATGGGAATTACGAATGAATGATTGTCTACGTTCTGTGAATCAGAAAACTGATTCGGATAAGAGAAAAAATGAACGATTCATTGGTCATTGCTCAAGTGGCTGTACTGCTATCAAGCACTTTCTTCAGACCAAATTCCAAATGCCGTTCACTTTCTCTCTATTTTTTTCAGGACACACGCAGATCTCCTTTGCCAATTTGTTCCCGTGTGTTTAAAATAGTGTGCAAGAATTTCTCGCAGAAAGGGATCAAACTCCCACACCTGCACGAAGTGTGTGAGCACCAATGTCAAATTACTGGGTGCGCTGGCGGGGAACTGCTCGGAGCACATCATCTACACGCAAGATCATCTCAGCAGCCTCAGAAGCGTAGGCTACTACTGAGCTCTTAACCTTGAAGGATTCCGTAATACCAAGCACTTTCACATCGGCAATATCACCCTTAATTACGTCAATGCCGTAGCTCTTGTTGCCAGCGTAGTGCTCTGCTTGGAGACGGGTAACGAGATCATTGCTGTCAAGACCGGCGTTGTCAGCAATAACTGCCGGGAGGGTACGAAGTGCATTGGCGAAAGCCATCATGGCAAGCTGCTTCTTTCCATGAATAGTCTTGGCATTGTTTTCCACAGCCTGAGCCATGAGAAACTCTGAGCATCCTGCGCCAAGGATGGTGCGCGTCTCCTTCACAGTTTCAGAAATCACACAAACGGCGTCATGAATAGAGCGCTCAGCCTCATCCAGAATGTGGCGAGAAGTTCCGCGGAGGACAATTGTGCAAGCTTCTCCCTTAGGCAATCCAGAAAAGCGAATCACCGTACCTTCACCAATCATAATTTCGTCAATGCGCTCAGCAAACCCGTACTGAACGTTTGAAGTCTCCTCAAACGTAGATACCACATCTGCACCTAATGCCTTCGCAAGACGCTCGATGCCATCGAAATCTGCATGCTCAATAGCCATAATTCCGTGCTGAGCAAATATCTCTTCGGGGTAGTTGTAGATAAGCTGGCGGTTAATGAAGCAGTTGATATCGTGCTTGATAATATTCATGCACTTCGTCTTCATCTTGGCCTTTTCGGATGCCTCCACTTCAGCTAGGCCCGAAACACTATCCACATTCACCTTGGCACCAAAGATCTTGATTTTGTCCGTATCCATGGGAGTGTTTGCGACCATGATTTTGGCGTTCTCAAGGTGACGAGGCTGGCCAATGCCAATCTTCTTGTCAAGAAGAAATCCAGGCTCAAGGTAGCTGTCCCGCAAAGTTCCACCAAGCTTCTTCATGATGTTAATCATCTCGAGATTTCCGCTTCCCTTAAGACGCAGAACTGCATCTACGCAGAGCTTGGCAAAATGGTCAGACTCAACAGTGATAATCTTGGAGCTCAAGGTGGTCTTAGCAATACGAATGAGATCTTGGTAAAACAGCTTTTCGTCGTTTCCATGGTCCTCAGCAGAGGCTTTAAGCGCTTCCAACGCGACGGAAGATGCAAGGCGGTATCCCTCAATAATTGTCTGAGGGTGAATTGACTGATCAAGAAGCTTTTCAGCATTGCGGAGAAGCTCACCAGCAAGAACAGTGACACTAGTAGTTCCATCACCAACTTCGTCATCCTGTGTCTTGCTCATATCGATAAGGATTTTTGCCGCTGGGTTATCCATGAACAAAGACTTCAGAATAGTCGCGCCATCGTTGGTGACACGTACCTGCTGTGAGCGATCCATTCCTTGGAGAATCTTATCCATGCCCTTAGGTCCAAGAGTAGTTTTGACCATGTCAGCAACTGAGACAGCACCCATAATATTCATGAGCCTGGCGCGCTCGCCCTTCTCCTCAGAAGCTCCATCTCGCAGGACCTGCGAAGCTTGGTTAGTAAACATCATGATGAAAACCTGATACTAATAAAAAAGAAAGAAAAGTAGTTGAAATTTAGGGAACAAATTGTTGTTGTCAAAAGGATAGCATTGAATTCACAACTGCGGCCCCACGTACAAAATAACCATCAATCGCTGTGGATGAACACGTTGTTGTCGCTAAAAAAACGGGAAAAATACATCTATCCCTTTCTAGAGAACGATTCTACCGATTGGCCCACAATTGATTTGCAGTAGAGTTCTCAAGGGCTTGCGCTTGAAGAGTGAAAAACCCAAGCAAATAGTACGCAGAACTTGCCGCCGGCAGAGTCAGCCCCCCCCCCCATAAGGTTAAGGAATCTTCGTGGCTATTGGTGCGCCGCAACCCACGCCCCACTAATACCATCAACAAAGTTCACCGCCAAGAGTCAATCACATATGATCCAGACATGGCTTCCTGCTCGGCGCGTCGTGAACACACTAGATGCGAACAAGCTTAAACACAGCAACGGCGGTAGCGCATTTCCCCCCCCCCCCCCATCCAAACCCCAAGGAGCCCCCCCCCCCATTCCCCCACCCCCAATTCCCCCGCACTTGCGGCCAAATTTCCCTTCGAGCACAGCGTGCACAAAAAGGAATCGTTGTATTCCCACCCCCCCCGAGTAAATGAGCACCGGCCCCCACTCCCACAACTCTCGCTCTATTCCTCCCTGCACTGTGGCTGTTGGCACCAGGGGTTTTTGCATGCTGATGCTTGAAAGTTACTGGTTGCTCTTTTGAGGTACTTGTCTTTCCGTTCTCTTTCGATTATATTTTTCGACTGCATAGTTACCGGAGCTCGGGAGGACAGTGAGTGCAATGGCAACATCTTCACCGTTCGACTTTGACTCACCAATTACGTATGACGAATATGTGAAAACCATTTTCCACCATGCTGAATCGTATAATGCGCCGCCTCAGGGAAGGACAAATATTGTCAAAACTCTTAATGCAGAAGCAGAACATGCTCGTGGACAAGGGCGTTACGATGTGGCATTTTACTACTACCTGAAAGCCCTTCAAATGTTTGACAAGGAAAAAAAGGCAAATTCCGCCAGAAGGACGAAGGAAGATGAAGTTCTGATGGGAATCGCACTGGACCAAGTTGATACTATTCGCTCAAATCAACTTAGAAATCAGTACAATGGTATTCTCAAGCGTATAGAAGCAGCTGAACCTGATCGCAAGCGCCTGTTAGCAATGCAACGGGAACCTGATAAGAATGATGCAAACCAAGCTGATTACGAACTGCGGAGACAGCAACTATTAAAATCGGATGGCAATGAGGCGGACAAACTTGCAGCGCTTTTCGGTGCTGTCCCAAATACACCTGTTCCGTCGCCAAAGCCTTTACAATCTCCAACGGCTTCTCTCACGGAGTACCGACAAGGGGTGAGAGCAACCAACTGGTCATTTCCAGCGCCGCCCAATCAAGTCAATTGCTCCCGACGTGGTATTGTAAATTTGGGAAACACTTGCTTTATGAACAGCGTCTTGCAAATGCTGAACTCAACTGGTTTGGCAGATTCTTTTTGCAAAGAAACGTTCGAGTCCCAGTTGAATAAGGGTGAAACCAGTAGCCACCTGAGCTCAGCGTTCCGATTTATCGTTCGTGAGCTCCGTCGAGATGACTGTAATACTGCGGTGAGTGCATCTCCACTCAAGCACATTATTGAAAAACTTTACGAGCCCTTCCAAGGCAATTCGCAGCATGATGCAAATGAATTTCTTCGAGTGCTACTCGACGAACTTCACAACGGAGTAAATACGAACATTGGGAACCGCAATATTCAGCTGAAAGAAATCGACAATTTTGGTGGAAGCGATTCGGATTTGGCAAAAGCATATTGGACTCAATATGAGCTAAAGAACAAGTCAATTGTGACAGATCTGTGTGCCTTCCAAGAGAGAAGCGCACTAAAGTGCCCTTCTTGTGGGCATGTCAGTAGGTCATTTCAGCCTACCATTGGAATTGAGGTTCCTATATCGAAAAAATCGAAGATCTCGATTGAGGACTGCCTGTTGGACTACTGTAAGGAAGAAACTCTCGACAGCGATTCACTGTATGTGTGCCCAAGCTGCAAGAATAAGGTCAATGCAACAAAGCAGCTGCTTTTGTACTCTGCGCCGCAAATATTATTTATTACTCTGAAGCGATTTCGCTCTTACGGGGACTTTTCCAACCTGTCAAAAGTCAACGATGAGGTGTTTTTTCAACTCAGCTTGGATATCACGTCTTTTATGACGTCAAAGAACACCCGGGCGCTTTACTCATTGGTCGGAATTGTGAACCACATGGGCAATATGCATGGTGGACATTACACCTGCGACGCTCGAGGAACTGATAGTACGTGGTGCCATTTCAGCGATGAGACTGTGATGAAGGCAGATAAGCCCAACTTTCGGCAGGCATATATTCTGTGCTACGTAAGAGTGAGCCCTTGATACCGCTATGCTTCTTCATATTTTTTTTGCTGCAGCGGTATACACGTGACTTTTTTTTTCTGGCGAGTGTGACTCCACCACCCTTTTTCTCGCACTTTATCTTCTGTTTGTGTTGAGTGAGAGGGTATGGTCATGGAAGCAGATAATTATTGATTTTCCCCTGTTGTTGTTTTTTTCTCTCAAGGTGCAGAAGTAGCAAATATGAAAGCATCACGCATATTGGGTGGGAATGCTTCCGGCCTTCTCAATCTGCTTGGTAATACGGACTCTCAGAGTAGACCAACTCCACTGAGTTTTCAGCGACTGATCATTGATCCTCAGGTGCAGCTTCGCTCGCTTAGCTTTATTCCTCCTCCTCGATGGGCCGCTGAGTTGTCTCGGCGGTTATCAGCTGTTTTCCCAGACGTTGAACAGAAGCACCGCTCGCGATTTATGCAATCTTTTATTCATTCAAGTTTTACTGTTCCAGAGGGAGTATCCTCAACTATGGCCCCCCTCATACAACTTGGTGAAAGCATCATATCTAGAGAGGTGGTTCACTGGATTGTGTCCAACTTTGAGCACCTTCGTTCGGCTGAAATGAACTCACTTGCGTCGACAATTATGAGCGACGCCTCTTTAAGTGGTGTCCTTCGTGATGCATGGGGCCTAGAAAACATGATTCTTACTGATGGAGCGGTTGATCTGTTTACTCGTGGAAAAACTCTTTCTGCTGACGGGCTCGCCCGCTGGATCTCTCGACTGGGTTCGAGTGGATCACCGCTAGTTCCTGACCCTTATTGTGCTCAGTGTGTAAAGGCTGTTCATGGAGCAATTCTCTTGGAGCACGGGGCCTACCGTGCATCTCAGTTCTGCAGGGTTCATACCATTCCATCACTACGGTGAGAATAATATAGGTTTGATATCTAAAATTGTCGCAATGGATTCATGTGCACTGTGAACTGTGTTGGTCTCCGAGTCTAATTGTTTTTTTTCTTTCCGTTTTACTCAAGCAAAATTGTATCGCGATGTCGTCATACGCGTTTGATGTAGCTCCAGCAGATGCATCTCAGAATGACTTTGAGATGTATCCAATTCTGGCATATGAAGAGGTTCCTCCAATTCCCAAGACTCGCCACGAAATTATAGCCGAACAGTTAGCTGAACTTCAACGTTTCCACTTTCCAGAAGCGGATGATCCTGATAGCGATGGCACTGGAAAGCTGGCCTACTTGGATACATGCGAGCAGATTCACAAAATTTCTTTTATGAAATTTCCAACGGAGTCTATTGCGCGTGAACTCTCATCTGATACGGAAATCCTAGATCTTACTCATGCTGGACTGCACAAGAAAGGCTGCATCGCCCTTTCGTCTGCCTTGCGAGTGAACCAAACCATCACCACGCTAGTTCTTGTTGGGAACTTCATTACGCCAAGTGGGGCCTTAGAGATTGTTCGAGCAATTAATGAAGTACGCTTTATCACCTCACTGGACTTATCGAAGAACAGTTTGGGAGTAGCCGAGCCACCAATTCCGGGCATTCCTGTTGTAAAAGGCGGCGCAGTAATCAATGAGCTCCTATCCGCTGGAAGCATTCTGACACATCTGTACTTACGAGACAACAAGCTGGGTGACAGTGATATCTGTCTTTTCTCGGAAACCTTAGCTGATAACGTGAGTCTCCAAGTTTTGGACTTGAGCTATAATAGAATTCAGCTTCTTGGTGCGTCCGAGATTGAAAAAGTTCTGTCGAGGAATGGAGATCTTCGAGAGTTGAATGTGGAGTACAATGAGTTCAGAACATCCTGCGCCCTGACAATAGCGAATGGCCTCCACTTGAACAATACAATCAAAACCATCAATTTGAGCAATTGCGCATTGAATAACGACTGTACTCTGAGTATTGCTCAAGTCATTCGCGAAAACGCAATTGAGGAAATCACAATTGCAAACAACCGTATCATGACTGCAGGTGCCGAAGCCATAGCAAAAGCGCTGCCGTTTTCTTCATCACTTGCTGTTCTTATTATGGATGGCAATCCTCTAGGTGACAGTGGGTGCAAGGCACTCTTGGATGTGATTCTCGATGGCGAAGCACCCGTTCCCATAACTACTCTGGGGCTCCAGTTTTGCGGCTGCACGAAAGAAATTGAAAATCGAGGACGTCAGCATTCAAAGCCTGATTTAACTGTGCACATTTCTGAGGGATGCAGCAAAGCTGGAGAAAAAATTTATGGGATGTAGTTGGAGAGGCGCAGATCATGCTGTTGATCTTCTGTTGCTGCAGCGGTGTCTCCAGTGGCAGTCAGTAGCTTGAATGGTGACGCTGTTGACGTTGTATGATGTATTGTAGCTTCTGGGATGATTTTCTTCGGTTTAAGAAATCCTGTCCTGAAAGAATCAGTGAGCGCCACGAAGTTACTACGTGTTCAATGCTGCATCCATGTTTCAAGAAATGATTCCATGGTTTCACTTTTTTTTCCTTCTTTTTTGTCGTGTGCACAAAGGAGTCTTTGGCTTTCGTGCTGTGGGAAGATTGCTATTGCCGCCGAGACTCCAGCAATGGAGCAGTATTTAGGAGTCCTCAACCGCCTCATCGCATTTGGTGGCGATGAAGGAACTGGCAAGGCCAGTTCGATGCTGCTCTCAAGTTTGGCAGAACTGGATGCAATTTCTCATCGTCTAGAGAAGGCACCATCTCCGCCTCTTCTATGCGAAGATGGCATAAGCATCTGCGCTGACTTATTGGAAGCTGTCCACCCAGCCTCGCCCGTGGTTTCCTCCATTTATCTGTTTCTCGCTGTCATGGCTCTCCGTGAAGAAAACAGAGAGCTCCTGCTGCGATTTGGCGTTGCTGGAACCAGCGTAGTGCTACTTCAATCACACGCCGCACTGAGCTCAGACGGAATCTTCTATTTGCTTGATGTTATTAGCACGTTAGCTTCATGCAGTGGGGTTGCTCGAACACAGTTGCGTCCGGGGATTCCATACATTCTTGCAGCAATGAAGTCACGTCCAGGTTCATTAGATGTTTTGTTCGGGGGATCCTTTGCTCTTAGTACGTTGACAATGCTGGACGCTGACAACTGTGAGCTTGTGGCCTCTCGAGGAGGACTTCAGATTTTGGTCGACACCTATGGTCAAGCACTGTCCTTTGCCAAGACACTCAAGCAGGAGCTTCAACGGCATCAACGCTCGTGTGGAAAACCGTCAACAGAGCTCTCAAGTATCATTTCGTCTGCTTCCGATGCTGAGCCACGACGTGAGCTGTGCCTGAGTATCCAACGATGGTCCAAGGACACTCTTCTCAAGGTGTGCCGAACCCCCTCAGCGGCAATCGATGGCGCCATTGACGGGGTATCGTATGGTACGTACGGCGCATCTCTGGAGATGGATGAGCTGAAATGGGCCCTCAAGTTTGAGAGGAAGAAGTCAGCGGTGAAAGCGTCGTGAGCTGCGCCGGATCACGTTGCGCTTGTAGAGGGGGTAGTGGAAACTGCCCACCCTATCTCACACAACTCTAGTAGTTTTACTGGTATTGGTGGTGTTCAGCTTGTTTGTGAACACGGTGTTTTAATTTTGAACTCAATTCTGCTTCCATCCCCCGACATCTGTGCTCAATAGTTCTCAAGAAATCCGAAGTAGTCCGATCTACCATCCTCCATTGTGTGTTGGTTCCGGCAAAAGTTCCTTCATCGTCGAGTCCTCGCTTCGTCGTCATTCCCACTTTTTTTCGCTGCGAGTCAATAATTATCTGTCGCAGCGCACTTCGGCGTTCAACGACCGTCTCAGGTTCCCTTTGGTCCCCCTATCAGCACAAGTCGTTTCTCCGTGGCTGTAGTGAAGAGGTCTACACCTACCTGCGATGAGCCACACTGATAATGATGACAACCGGGGCAACCGCCCCAACGCCGTAGAAGCCCTTTTGCGGCGTCTGCACCTTCCTGAGGTGATTGAGCCAATGCGTGCCATGGGAGTGGACCGTATCGTGGCCCTTCGACGCCTCAGCGAAGAGGAACTTGCCAGCATCGTTACTGACCCCGAAAAGAGGGAGCAGCTCAAGAAGGCCATCATCTCTCGTGGTGGTGTCCCGCGTGGTGGCAACCCCAACGGTGGCAACGCACAGGCGCGCCCGCCCATGCGCAACGAGGAAGGCTTCATTAAGAACAACTTCAATGACGAAGGCCGTGGATTGGGCGGTGGCATGGGACGTGGCCGTGGTCGTGGTGGTCGTGGAGGAGATCGTGGAGGGCGCCAGCATCGCGACCCCAACCCAGATTTTACCCCCAATGCATGCCGCAATTTCCTTCAGGGTGTGTGCACGCGTGGAGCCGATTGCGCGTATAGCCATGATGAGTCCGCCCGTCGTCCTGTCGTGCGCGACCCCCTGGAAACCCACCCATTTATGGAAGAGTGCGTGTTCCCTTCAGACCGTCTGAAGTTCCTTCTGGGCAGCTCTGACATGCGCCTCAAGAAGATCAATGACGAGTTTGATACCATCAATCAGCGTTTTGAGCACGTGGAGGATAACTTGGGTGACTTGTTCACACTTCGACTCTACGGACGCACCCAAGAGAAGGCCCTGTTGGCTAAGCAGAAGGTGTTGGAGACCGTAGGCATGAAGAAGATGGAGCGACGAGAGAACCGCTTCCATCAAGCGGCCAACGAGCTAGATATCAATCAGCATGCCGCTAAGATGATGCTGGCGTGCAACACGAAGAACGCAGATACAGGCCGCGAGATGTCCGCAGCAATTCTCAAGAACATCATTTCTGGCTTCCGCTTCGTCAAGCCCCAGACTGTGCACCACTACTACGTGTCAACCAGTAACAATGATAAGGACAAGCAGGAGGTGCTGTCCGAGGTCATTGCACAGCTGAAGGGTGTTCAGGCCATCATCTTCTGCGACCACAAGCGAGTGGAGCAGATGCTGAAGGGAAGTGCTCGCCTTGCTCGTTCCTTCAACGTGAACCCGCTGTTCCTCTACCGCTCCCTCACGAAGGAGGAGCGTTTGGAGCGCCTAGAACAATTTAAGGCAGGCGTGGAAAATGAAAACGGAGTCAAGCAACGTCTTCTCGTCACGACGGAGGACTACGCCAAGCTCGCTCGCAAGACGCTTATCCCTTATGTGAATCTCGTCATTCACTTCTCGGTACCTAGAACCAAGGAATTCTACCTCCTGCAGTCACTCGTCGCAGGACGTCGTGGAACTATTGGGGCGTCGATTCTCTGCGTTGGCCCCTACGAAGACAGCAACTTCTCGGAGCTTCGTCGTGATATCGAGTTTGTACAGTTCACCGGTGAGGAGTCATTCCGTGCGACCGCTCTGGAGCTTACCTACGATACCCGTGCCAATCCTCTGACTCCCGAAAACGCCGATCCGCCGTCAGACTGGCGCGAGCATCTTGGTGAAGAAAAGAAGCGGCATTAAGAGGAACCCGATGCGAGGGCCGGACGAAAGCTCACAGGTGTAATCTGGCTAGGCAGGAGCGAGAAGCAACGGAGGATGAATCTGAGGCAAGTGTGCAACCACATCTCTACTTCAGCCCACCCCTTGCTGGTCTTCCTGACCCTTTCACCAATGTCGTGCGGAGCGGCAACCTGTCCGAAAAGTTTTACGCCCTTCCATTTCGTCGCAGTCATCACATGCTTTTTTGTCACCCCCCTGAGCTGGGTTGAGTCGATCTCTATACCCAGCTCTCTCATTAAGCCTCCAGTTCATCACTGTCAGTTAGTGAAGAGGAAAAAGAGGAGTGAAGGTGGTAGCGCACCGCTGTGTGCTGCTTCACCTACTACACGTTCTTCCCCATTCGATCATGGGCGATGAGATGTTGCCGTGCCAGGAGTAGAGGCTGATTCCTTCTATCAGTCACTCAGGCAAGGAGGACGAGCTCGAGTGAGCCTCTGTAGTAGGACGTGGAGATGGTTCGGACATGGAGGAGCATTAAGCAGGCATGTGAGCGGATGAGTGGGCACTCTTGATATGTCGATTTTCAATAACAAATATATACCGATGACACGTGTGGTGGTGGGGGCCTCAAGCTGCTTGAGGTGTGGAGCAGTAGATGCCAACTGCATTTTCACTTGGAGCTGTCCGTTGGGTGGTCTCTCTTGTCTTACTCCCGCTCCCCTTAGATGTGTGGAGGAGATAAAGCCATGCCGCGGACGTACTAAGCCAGGAGGTGAACCGCATCAACCTTGGGGGTTGTGGAGCGAGGCAGACTACTCGATGCATGCATCACTTCGTCAAGCATTCACACCGCCAAGACACACTACACGGGTCAAGCCAAAGGACGAGAAAGAAGCAACAACAACACAATGATCCAGGAAACAGTGGAAGCCACTCATTTGGTGGCTTCCCAGACATTTTTATAATAGGTACTTTTGGCGTGGGTGATTCTTCTAACTATTGCCTCCTTCTCGATGAGTGGGAATGGAGAGTGGGGCATTTGCTGCGCGACGGTGTGAGGACCCCACGCCGTCGGCATGGCGCCAGCAACTGAGAGATGGGATGCTCTTTGCGCTTCATTTTGCTTCTCTTCTCTTGTGCACTCGGTCTTCTTCATGGTGTTAGTTGTGGACCCAACATTTTAGTTCTCTCCCCATCAAGAGACAACACATTTCCCATGCCCTCCATTCTTACTTCGAATGTGGAGTTGGCTCTGAAGGACATCATCCGCGGTACGATGGCCCGTGCCTTCCCCAGTCTCGCAAGCATTCCTGAGCCACTCATCACGCTGGGAAAGGTGAGTGAGTACCAGTGCAACAACTCCATGGGTCTGGTGAAGGCTCTTTCTCAGCTCACCCCTCCGGTGAAGATGAGCCCCCAGATGGTTGGCGAGGAGTTGAAGAAGAACTTGTTGGAGAACGACCTCATCGACGAGTTCGAGCCCACCCCAAAGGGATTCATCAATGTGAGCGTACGAACGGGGTGGGTGGCCTCCATGGTTCATCGGGTGCTTCATGAGGGAATCAAGCCCCCGGCGGTGGAGAAGCAGCGTGTTCTGGTGGACTTCTCGTCGCCCAACATCGCTAAGGAGATGCACGTTGGCCACCTCCGCTCCACCATCATTGGTGAGAGCATCTGCCGCTTGATGGAGTTCTGCAACTACGACGTGTCGCGAATCAACCACGTTGGTGACTGGGGTACCGCCTTTGGCATGCTAATTCTCTACATTAAGCGCAACTTCCCTGATTTCCTCGACAATCCCCCAGATATCTCTGACCTCAACACCTTCTACCGCAATGCGAAGCAGTGTTTTGATGAAGATGTGGAGTTCAAGGAGCAGGCGCGACTTGAGGTGGTGAAGCTTCAGGCACTGGAGGAGGACTCCATCAAGACGTGGAAGTTCATCTGCGATGTCTCCCGGAATGAGTTCCAGAAGATTTACAGCCGTCTCGGCGTGAGGGTCGAGGAGCGCGGTGAGAGCTTTTACAATCCTCTCATCCCTGAAGTACTGAAGAAGTTGGAGGAGGCTGGACAGCTGGAGGTGAGCGATGGGGCAAAGCTGATCGTCTCCAAGGTTCAGAAGTCCATCACGGAGCTTGACGTGAAGGACATGACCAAGCTGGCGAGCCAGCACTTGGCCAAGAACACGAAGGAAGGCAAGCGCTACCACCCTAACCTCCTCGCTGCCATGAAGCAGGTGGGCATTATGACCGGAGAGGAGGGACAGGAGGTGGTGGTGCTCAGCAAGAAGGAGACGAAGCCATGGGCGGACTTTGACATTCGCGTGGACCTGGATAAGCTGATGCTCCAGCTTGCCCCACTCTACAAGAAGGGCCTGGACCCCCTCTTCCGCGAGGTCTTTGAGGCTCAGGGACTCATCTCTGGGGATGAAATCACTGTTCCCCGCTTCACCTTCCCCTTGATGGTGGTGAAGAGCGATGGCGGCTTCACGTACGACACCACAGATATCGCAGGCATGTACCACCGCTTCCACCTGGATGGCAACCGCCGTGTGATTTACTGCACCGATCTCGGTCAGTTCGAGCACTTCCGCATGGTGGCGCAGGTGGCGACGGACATGCACTGGATGGACAACGCCACTTGGGACCACGCCGGCTTTGGACTGGTGAGTGGCGCCGATGGAAAGAAGATCAAGTCGCGCTCCGGTGAGACCGCGAAGCTCAAGGACCTGCTGGATGAAGCATGCGAGCGCTCGTTGACCATTCTCAAGGAACGTGAGGCGGGTGACCGTGCCCAGGGCCACACCGAGGACGAGATGGAACAGCTTTCTCAGATTATTGGTATTGGTGCTATCAAGTACTTTGACCTGAAGCAAAACCGAACGAGCGACTACACCTTTAGCTACGACAAGATGCTGGACATGTCAGGCAATACTGCCGTCTTTCTTCTGTACCAGTATGCGCGCATGTGCTCCATCAAGAAGAAGGCAGGTGCCAGCGATGAGTCCCTGATGAACTTTGAGGCAATTACGCTCACCACTCCCCAGGAGAAGAAGCTCGCCATGTGCGCCTTCCGCTTCCAGTCAGTGATTTTGAAGACCGTGGAGGATCTTCTTCCGCATCACCTCTCTGACTTTGCGTACGAGCTCATGTCGTGCTTTTCTGACTTCTTCCAGAACTGCAAGGTGGTTGGTGATGAGCACCAGGAGAGCCGTCTCTGCCTCCTTGAGCTCACCCGAATTACGTTGAAGCAGACGTTGAATATCCTCAACATCGAAGTTGCGGAGCGCATCTGAGACTGGTGGCGATACGAACCCTCACCCTGCTACTCTTCCGGGTGATGAAAAAAGATTGACGGCCGTGTTCGTCACAGTCGATATCAGCTTTTAATTTCTTTTATAATTAATTTGCCGTGCGCCGATATCTATCCTGTTGATGGGTGGTACATGCGGGCTACTATTCGATCATGTGCACAAGGTGATGTTGGTGGTTGTTGTGCGTCAGTGTGATGATACTCTTGGCGTACATGCGTTGGACGAGTTTCACACTTCCACTGGATATTCTCCCCATCTTCTCATTTAACCTTTTACCTTGGTTTTTCGTCAGACCTGTATCACGGCCAAGGTTAGCACCTACATGCAGAACTGGTATAGGCCTCATCCTTACGGGGTGTACCCCCGTGGCAACGCCCCCAATGCCAACGAGCTCACGGAGCGCTTCGGTACTCTGTCGAAGCTCTACTTCGCTCGAACCAATGACGACAAAGAGCAAACGGAGGGTCCCTTCATTGATCTTATTCAGTACCTTCTGTCTTTCCTGAGCGTTCCCGAGTTGTGCCGTCTCTCCACCGTTTGTACCGGATGGTATGTGATGATCCATTGCACCGATGCATGGAAGCAGGCGTACCAAGCACTCTCCCCTTCTTATCTTCGGTTCTGGCTGTCATGGAAGGATTCGGCTATCCAAGCCTATCTTCAATCCACGTTAGCAGATGGAGCACCGGCAGAGAAGCGACGACGCAGGGAGAAGACGGCAACGCCTCCCGCTCATGCCCCAGTCTGTGTGGGTCGTGCCTACTTTGGAGATCAACTATTCCAGGCGTGGATGTGCACCATCCTGCCACCGTACTACCATCTCCGTAAGGTTATGCCAACTGCTGCGGCTGTCTCGTCCTCAGCAGCTCCATCTGCCGACAGCAGCCGTTTGACCTCCGCCGCCTATCCCGCCAGGGCATCTCCAGTCCACGAAGAGGAGCCACCTCAATACGCCTCCACACTAAAACCTGTGGCACGTGTCAGCGGGACTAGTCTCTCCATCGAGGACTTCCGAGAGCGGTTTGAGGAGCCTGGCATCCCAGTCATTCTCACCGGCATCGCCACGGAGTGGCCACTCTTCCACTGCCTTCAGGGCCGCTTTGACAACTTGGCAAAGCGCAAGGCGGACCTCGTTCGTTCCAATGCCACGACGGAGGATCCGCTTCGTTGTGAGTTCACCCGCATGAGTCTGGAGGATTACGTTCACTACGCAACCGAGCAGAACGATGAACGCCCCATTTACATGTTTGATGCCGAGTTTGGCAGCGTGTTGGATGCGGAGCGACTCTACACCGTCCCGCCCCACTTTGCCGCAGACGACTTCTTCTCCACTCTGGGCGCGGCTCGGCCAAAGTTCCGCTGGATTATTGCCGGACCCGCACGTGGTGGCAGTAGCTTTCACGTTGACCCCAACTACACCCACGCATGGAACGCCAACCTGACGGGGCGCAAGAGGTGGCTCTTCTTCCCACCAGGCCATGCCCCACCTGGAGTTGTGCCGAGTCACGACATGGCCGAGGTAGCTACACCAGTCTCTCTCACGGAGTGGATGCTCAACTACTACGATGCTAGCGTGGAGCAGCTGGGCTCGGTAGGCTACGAGTGCATCGCCGAGGCGGGAGAGATCGTGTTCGTGCCCAGTGGCTGGTGGCACTACGTCATTAACCTGGAGGACTCCGTTGCCATCACCCAGAACTATGTCTCACGAAGCAATCTTCCGCATGTGCTGAAGTTTCTTCGCGCCATGAAAGGATCCATCTCGGGTATTGATGAAGATGCGGATGATGCCACAGCTGATGGCACAGAACGACGACAGAAGGGCTTTGCCGCAGAATTTACTCGTGCCATGACAGCCGCTCACCCAGACCTGATGAAGCGGATGGAGGATCGACTCGAAGCGGAACATCAGGCCCGAGAGGCACGGCGCATTGGACGGCTGACGATGCTCGATGCGAGTGCAGCGGAAAGCGGGTTTCAGTTCGCCTTCTAAGCCACGGGCCCATCCCCTGGCAGATGGTTGCGAAGACTGTGGCACTTCCCTCTGTTGCGTGTACTCTGAACCTGCACATTTACTGTTGCGTGAAGCCATCGCGTAGGGTAGAGGTTGGAGTGGAAGGTAACGAACATGCACACACCATTTCCATCCTTCGGCGTGATCATTCTATTTCTGCTACCCCATCACAATTTTTTGTTTTTTTTTTCTGTATCGTGCCTAAACCTTCGGTACCTCTATTGGAGAGGGGCAATCTACTCCCAAGTGTAATTGTGCTAAGCGTGGTGATCATCTCCCATGGTCGTATGGGATGGATCTTAGTTGTGAGCTGGTATGACAGTGAGAAGCATTGACTCTGTCTTTGTGGTTATCAACGATGTGTGGACGATGCTGTTGTTGCTCCTTTATTATCTCACAATTTGCGTTTTTTTTTAGGTTGATACGCCACACTCACACCCGTTTACTTCACCAGCCATGTCCTACGGCCAGCCTCAGCAGTATGCCCAGCAGGGTCAGTACCAGCAGGGCTACCCCCAGCAGGGTCAATACCAGCAGCAGCAGGGGTACGCCCAGCAGGGCCAGTACCAGCAACAGCAGGGGTATGCCCAGCAGGGCTACCAGCAGCAGCAGGGCTACAACCGTGAGATGGAGATGGAGCGCCGTGAGCACCAGGAGCAGCAGCGTGAGCAGAACGAATACAACCGTGAGCGCCGTGAGGAACAACGCGAGCGGATGGAGAACAATATGGGCGGCGGCGGTTATGGGCCAGGCCCTGGATGCGGTGGCTATGGACCAGGCCCTGGCTGCGGTGGTGGTATGCCCATGATGGAGATGGAACGTGAGCGCCACGAAGAGCGCCGTGAGGAGCGCTTTGAGCGCCGTGAGGAGCGTCGTGAGGAACGCCGCGAGGAGCGCATGGACGGCTTCTATTAAGCCGTACTGCTTCTTTCCTCACCACCATTTTATTCAGTTCCAATCACGCTCTAGGTCATCGCTCTTTTCATGTCCTCCTCTCCTCTGTCTGTGAGGCTCCAGACGCACTCCCCCAACGAAGACAAAAGGACTGCTTGACATGTTAGAGTACTAGGATTACTTCGTGCCCTTCTTAGGTGTTTCCTCTTATTTTTCGAAGTATAATCATGGCGTTGCTTTATTCTTTTCTGTTTACTTCTCTTACTGGTTGAGGGGGGGTTGGATCACAGCACCGGGAAATCGTATGTGAAACGCTGGTGTAACAACAGAGCTGTATGAGCCCTCACCATCGCTCCTCCATTCTGATGTCCTCTTTGTCCTTCCTCTCTCCAGTACAGTTCGTTGCGTTGGTTTCATCCCATCCCATGTGGTTCCATGAGGCGTCGAATCCTTATGGAGTCGCTGACCTCCGAAACGAAAACCTTCTTATTCTCCACATGGATAGCGATACGCTGCGGCTTTGCTCTGTTGTTGTCGGTAGCTAATCCCGCCTGGAGTCTACCCTCGTGGTCGGCAACGGGTAGTTGCACCAAAAGTGCGCCGCTTCTCCAAACAAACTGCTTGAATGGCTTCCTCATTATACTGAGCTACTGAGAGAGTGTTCGTCAACTGTCAAGTGTTGATTCATGTACTGAACCTCTTCCAAACACTCGTCACTGTCATTAGGTGCATCACAGTCCTAGACTCTGGAGATGGGTTTTCTGGCCAGCTACTACGACAAGCTTGCCACAGAGAAACGGTTGGAGCCTCTCCTCAACCTAGGACTCTATGATGAGCGAGTCTATGAAGTCATTGAACGACATCACCTGAGCGAAGATGTGGTGGATATGCTTCCCTCTCCTGTAGCGGCCCAATTTCTGGCACGTGGAATGTGCTACGATCCCATAAATGAGCCCGTGATGCGACACTTCATTCGAATCTGTATGATGCTCTCGCGCTACCGCAGCGTAGAAGAAGGAGCCGCGCTCTCCACACTCATCGGGAACTGCGGCCTGCCGGAGCAGTACCGCATGAACATGTTCAACTTCAGCGAAACCTATCGTCACATGATCCTATCTCAGTCGTACTTCCCCCAGCGTGCAGTGCTTCGGTTGCTGTCCTACATCTTTTGCGATGATGTCCTGTCCGATGCCGTTGCTCAGCTGCAGTACAAGTCGGATATTCTTAATCATATCAACAAGGTCTACGTCACCACGCCGGACTTCTCCTCCTGGAGATTTTCCGTGCGGTGTATGTCTTTAGCAGGGGGGTTCAATGAGGATCGTTCGGATGTAGAGTACACCGAGGCACTGACACGGGTAGTCACCCAAGTTGTGCCGGAGTTCCTCATGTACTTTGTACCGGCCTTCTTCTACGCTCGCTTCCGCTTTTATCCTGCCCGTGTGCGTGGAATCACCCCGCGTTGGCTTGCCCGTCAGCGTGCAGGTTTCTCAGCCTTGTGTTGTGCACTACTGGGAATCAATGCCAACTCGATTCTTGAGTACCGAACGCACAGCCACCGGGTGCTCTACGAGCTGAGGAAGTCTCAGGAATTCCGCCGTCGTCGTGGAGCAGCTAAACGAGGTGTGGAGTACCCGCACAATGCCTACTTCGACAACCTGGAAGGCGTGACACGCCGCATCTACTCCATGCAGCTCACCACCTACACCGTGACAGGTATGGGTCTGGCTCTAAGTTTGCTTCCTCTGACGTCGGTGACCTTTCCCAAGTTCATGGGAGATGTGGTATGGCGTCACCCCTTTGTGCCGCGCCTCTTTCCTGCTCTGGTTGGCCTCCACGCTGCGTCTCGTTGTCTCGTCCCCTTCGTACTCGCTCCCTTCACGGCAGTATCCCTCTTCCGGGCCAACGTCTTCACCGGCTCCACACTGTACGACCACTACGTGGAGATGCGGATGCGACTCTGGCATCGCAAGGTGGATGTTGCTTTTGATACGAGCACAGCTGACGTGGAGGAGGTTGACGTCACCGCCGCCGTTAAGAAGAACCGGGCGTAGGCAACACGCTACGCTGGTGTTGTGTTGTGTGACGAGTAACCCAGTCTCACTTCCCAGCGCTGCTGAAGGACATCACTCTTGGCCTAGATGCCCATGTAGCTACTCCTATCTTCACTGCTCAGCATGTGATGTGTACTGATCATTGGATGCTCCTTGTCTCTCTTGTCTCTCTCACGTCTACTGCAGTCGTTGCTCCTTTCAAATCACCAACAACACCAAAGTCTTCTGTTTCACTCCGCAGAACCACGTGCTCTGGATTTCAGATTTACCCTGGCCCTCACTGGCTGAGCGTGTACCTGTGTGCGTATCACAGAGTGTCCTCTTTCCAAGAGTAGAATCTCCATGCCCCCTCCCCCGCCGACCCATGCTCCACGACGGGGAGGACAACCAAATCCCGCCAGTGGGCCGCTTGAACTCAACCTGCGCATCTCGGAAGGCGCACTTCTCGCTCAGACGCTGAACTCCTTGAAAGGGTCCGTGAACGATGCCAAAGTTGCCCTGGCAGCGGGATCTTCCCAACGCCGTAGTGCCAGCCCTGAGGCTGCCGCATCGCAGTCTGCCACAGGAGGTGGGCTTGAGGTGGATGCACTTCAATTCGTGTATAGCAAGCGACAGGAGGTAGCAGCTGCCGAGCAGCAAGAAGATGCTCAGTTTGGTCCTTCCAACCCTCAGTACGCTGGATTCTTTGGAGAGATTCAACGTGGCCGCGGAGACTACTCAGCTCAGCAACACTTCCAGCAGCTGCAGCACTACCTCGGTGCGGCAGGTTTGGTAGCCCCCTCGGTGACGTCCGACAGCCCAGCCGGTCGTGCGCTGATCAATCCCTACTCCGCCACTCCACATTCGCGCCTCACTGGTGTGGCCATTCCAGTAGCTCGTCAGCCACCTCCTCAGGCTTACGCTCCTGCCCCGCAGCAGCCGTATGCTGTTGCCCCCAGCTACCCCTATCAACCTTATCCACCTCAGCCCCAAGGATATATGCAGCAACCGCAGATGTCCTACGGCTACCGGCCATACTAGGCGGCTCTACCTTGTTTGCTGACACACACACAGACGCAGACAAACTGAACACCACGCAACGTGGACAAGACAAGAGATATGCTTCACACTGCCTGCCAGCAATGATGCAAACACTTTTTTTTTTCTATTGCTCCACGTTGCCATCTTGCTTAGCGTATCAACGGTTTCACATCCGTCAAAGGTGATTGACTGGGTCATAACCCATCCACCCTCTTCACTACGCACCAATTATCAGGACCTACACTGGAATGGAAGCTCTGTTTGCTGAGAGGCTTGTAGTGGGCCTCTCACCCGAATGGTCCGCCATCCGCCGTGACTTTGGCCAACTTCTCCAGATAGCCTATGGAGATGAGCCTCCGCTAGACCTCCCTATGGATGATGGCTGGCATAGCGCAACGGCCACCCCGACCAGCGCAACATCACTTACGAGCGAGCCTCTTGCAGCCGCGCGTGACGGAAAGGCAGCCGCATTGCTGGCACCCATCCCACCCACGGCTGAGTTGCCACCATTGGTGGAGCTGGAGGAACTGAAGGAGGAAGCAATTCGGTACGTTCGTGGGGTGGAGCGTGACGAGGAGGACCTCCGCGGATATGTCGGGCTTCAATTCGAAGAATATCGCAAGCGCCGCGCCATTGATCAAAAGTGGGAAACGAAGATGGAGTCCATGGCGGAGGAGCTGGCCGATGCACGCCGTCGTGAGATTCCCTTGGAGGTTCGTCAGGCGCTTGAGGCACTCGGAGTGGAGGAGACCACCATCCGAGAGCAAACCAACCGCGAGCGGCTGGCCTTTGTGGAGTGGGTGGAGCAGAGTACCCCACAGTGGTTGGAGGCGGTGCACCACCTCGAAGAGGACAGGGTGCGCCGTGAAGCGGAGCGAGCCACCGCACTGGCTGCTGCCAAAGCCGCCTTGGCCGAGGAGCTTGCGGCAGCTGGCCTCGAAGGGGTTGCTGCAGGGGCCTTGCTACTGGGCATGGAGCCACCAGCCATGGGCTTGGAGGCAGCGCATGATGCCAATGATCCGGCGAGTGAGCTCCGTCTCAAAGCCATTGCGATGCTGGAGAAGGAGGAAGCCGAGGTGCGCGAGCGACGAGCCACGCAGCTGCAGAGAGTTCGTATTCAAGAAGACCAACTTCGGGCACAGATTGCTGGTCGAGAAGCACAACGCAAACACCAAGAAGAGGAGCGTGAGGCAGATCGGCAAATGATGTTGGAGCACCTCCAAGCAGAAGAGCAGCTCCTTCGTGCCCGGATGAGGGAAAAGGAGCAGCAGCAAGAAGCCTTGGCAGAACTGGCACGAGAGCAGGCAGCCAAGGAAAAGGAAGCCCATCGGCAGCGCCTGTGCGAGGAAGAAGCAGCGATTCGGGCCAGACTTGCTCAGCAGGAGGCAATACGTCAGGAAGAGGCTGCGAGAGTTTCACGGATAGAGGAGCAGAAGGAAGCCCTTCGCCAAGCTGCCGAGGCGAAGGTCGCGAAGGAGAAGGAAGAACAGTTGGCCTACCTTCGTGAACAAGAAGCCATCTACCAATCCCGATGCCGCGCACACGAGCTTGATGAAATCCGGAAGGCTGAGGAGCAACGCCGGCTGCAGTATCGTCCCCCTGTGCCCGCGGTTCCCATGTATGCCCCCGCTCCACAGCCCACTTATGCCTACATGGCTCCTTCTGCTCCAGCTTACGGCTACCCTGGAGCGAACTACGGCGTACCCGCAGGAGCAATGGTGCACCAGCCACCTCCACCCGTACCCATGATGATGGCACCCATGATGCATGCGGCGGCTCAACCGACGGCCTACTACCCATACTACCCACCCCCCTCCTAGGCTTATCTCATCTCTAGCCTAGCAACGAAGAACGTTGAATATATCTTTGCCCCGCTCCAACGCCCCATATGGAGATTGATTGCTGGCAACAGTGCCTTTTATGAAGGATC
Source organism: Jaenimonas drosophilae (assembly GCA_030849065.1). NCBI lineage: Eukaryota > Euglenozoa > Kinetoplastea > Trypanosomatida > Trypanosomatidae > Jaenimonas > Jaenimonas drosophilae. The sequence goes on from JASAON010001646.1 coordinate 99,699, forward strand.
TGCACAAATGTATCAAAGACCCAACTTGTTGTTCCTACTGTCCTTCTTGTTTTTTTTTCTTGTTGTGAAACGTCTAAGGTCCCTACGGCGGTAGTTCATCTTTTTCCGCGTGTAGCCCACAAGGAACGCCACCTCCGGCGCGTGCGGCTGCCGCTCTCTCCGTACTCCCAACTCAGCACTCATTGTTCCTGTTTCTGGCCCTACCCACTGGTGTGACGCTGGAAAGGTGCCGTAAGAACCCCACTTCCCCCCACGCCACGTGTGCGTGCACCCAAACACCAAACAAACAACACATCAAGTCCACCTTGACTTCAACGTTGTCACGACCGTCCTCAGCTAAATAGCATCTAATCCGGGTCTTTTCTCTTCACCCTCCCTCGAGTAGATTGGCTCTCCACCGTTGACATCCAACGTCGAGGACCGCTTCTTCACTCGGTATCATGCCCCCGCGTCGCCAGCGTGTACTCCAGCTGGAGTCCCCTGCCATGGATGATGAGGATGAAGCTGTACACACTCCGCCCCCTCTCTCTGTCCCGCCCTTGCCCATCAAGCCAGCGCTGCTGCGTTCGCCTCCCCCTACAGATAATCGCAACGTCTCGAAGGATTGGCTCGCGCCGATTGACAGCGCAAGGCTTCTGCCTAATGGTTTCACCCCGGAGCTGCCAGCAACTCGTGCAGGTGCTGCAGCGTCAGCCCAACACATCAGTCCTAAACCAGGACCTTCGGGGTCTGAAGCCAAGGCGGCATCTCCAATGGGAAAGATGCCAAGCCCAGCCACCCACGACGAGGCTCACGCCTTGGCCGCTGCAGAACTCCCCAACCTTAAGATGGGAGAAGTCCTCGGCAATGGAGCCACCTCCGTCGTTTACAAGGTGCTTGTCTTGGACTCTGCCTCCCAGTTCCCGACTCTAGTGTGCGCCATGAAGATTCTCCCGCGCCAGCCAGGCAATGAGCGAGCCTTTGAGCGGGAGCAGGTGATCAAGTCGCTTCCTCAGCACGACAATTGTCTGCGCTACATCAACTTTTTCACGACCAATCGTTACTACCTCATCCTGATGGAACTCGTGAGCGGAAGCAGCCTCTCCAAGTGGAGGAAAGACTTGGACCCCTTTGCACCAAACACGGTTCAGCGCTTTGCCCTTGACATCCTCCGTGGGCTGCACCACCTTCACAGCCACGGCATCGTTCACGGGGACATCAAAGGCGCCAATGTTCTCCTCGCGGAGAATGGAACCTGTAAAATTGCCGACTTTGGCTGTAGTAGCAAGGTTGGCAACGCGAGCTTGCTCTCAGGTACGTTGTGGTGGATGGCACCAGAGGTGCTACTGCGGCGTGGCCAGTCCGTGAAGTCGGATATTTGGTCTTTTGGCTGTGTGTGCCTGGAAATGATCTCTCCAACTGGCATGCCGTGGGGTGAGCTTATCAAGATGGGCCCATTGAGTCAAGAGGAGGCCACCAATCTGCTTGTTACCCAAATCCGCTGTGGGCGTTCTCCCGAAGTGCCCAAAAACATTCCAGATGAACTGGCTGACTTCCTCAGTCTCACCCTGCAGCTTGACGCCAAGAACCGCCCCTCAGCAGAAGAGTTGCTACGGCATCCCTTCTTCTCCATGGTCTTCGACGACATTGCTGCAGAAACCTTCAATTCGTGCTGTCTTGAGACACGGCGTGCCGCTCCTGGCGGGGATGCTGCCATCGCATCCATCAATCCCATGGCAGCAATGCAGCATTCCTCCACCGTTGAAGTTCGTTCGGACACCGCCTCCACGCCCATCTCCGCAGCAAAGCCTGCCCATCGCGTGCTGAACCTGGTCAAGGCAGACCCAAGTCCCTTGGCCACCAACCGCAGTCAACGTAGCGGAGCCACCACCCACCGCAGTGGAGGAACAACCCATCGAAGCCTCAACAGTGCCGTAGAGGGGAAGCTCAAGACTGCTAGAACCGCAACGTCCTCCAAGCACAGTGCCACCGCTAGCATCGACTCACGAGGCATCACTACGGGAAGCAATGCACCAACCCCGCGCCGTCGGCTGGCCTCTGCTACCACGGCAGACGCTCGAACACGAGCTGCGGCGGCGGCGGCTGTGGCATCACGGCCCCTTACTCTCAAGGCAGAGACCACCCCTAAACGACCCACCGCCTCGTCGGCCACCGCGTCGCGCTACCACAGCAGCTCACGCTGGGCAGGAGAGTCGTCCTCTCACAATGGCATCTCCCCAACCAAGTCCAAGAGCCCCAGTGGTCCCACCCTAGCCTACTACCGAGCCGAGGCGGTGTCGATGGAACCCGCAGCCGTGCTGCCGGCCTCGTCCAGCACTCAGCCTCCTCGGTCAGCCTCTCCCATGCCGCACGAAGTGGGCACGACCTCCACTTCCCCTCGTCGAAGCTACTCCATCAGCGAGGACAGCCCAGCCCTCGTGGTCGATACGCGACGTGCTGCCGTCCCCCACGCACACATGGCCGCTGCTCCATCCCGCCTCGCAAGCTCCCCGCCGCCTACATCCCCAGAGGTGCCCCATCCATGGTCGCGAGAAGACCCATCTCCCTCCCCCGGTGGCTCCAAATCAACCAGCCCCCCAACCTCCCTCCCTCCGCGCATCTCTCAGTGGTCCGCACAGAATGGGGCCCCACGAGTGCCCACCAGCCGCCCCCGACTCAGCCTCGTACGTGGGGCTCCCCCACGCGAGGCTCGCCGGGCGAAGCCACAGACGATGATGAGAGACAGCGATTCCGATAGCGACACCGCCGTCTCGATGAAGGGCGTTCGCCGGGATCGTCGGAGTTGGCGAGATGGCGCCACGGTTGGGCGAGCTCAATGCCGGCAACTCCAGCTGGTGGAACCCGGTGCACCGAGCTGTCCAATGAAGTCCTAGAGCTCGTGAGAGACAACCGCAACGACACAGATCTTTGGTGTTGAGGTGTCTTCTCTCCTCTGCTCACTCATGTGGGTCGTGGTGATTCCAATACCGCTCTGGACTGTGGAGTGCCGAAGAGGCTGCAGTGGCTCAGTTTTAGAGGGCCGCTTACACCCACCCCTTCGTCCTTCTACGCTGGCGGGCAAGGTTGTATCATTGGCAGCACACTATCATCAAAACAAGACACAAGTTTTGGGGTGCGTCAGCGGATTCACGCACTCACACTGAGTGGTATCCTCTGCTAGAGTCCCCTTTTGCACCATCACTCCCTTTTTCTTCATCCAAGCACAACCACTACTACAAGCACATTTTTCTCTCTTCTATATATTGTGTGCTCTTGTTTGATTATTCACCCACCCATGCGCACACAAATCACCACTGTGGTCATTTGCTCACCATTTCCATCACCCAATTACGTGTTCTACTACCACTTCGCCAAGATTGGTGACGATATTGGGAGGAGGAGGAGGAGGTACTACTACTTCAAGAGAGGAGTGTCCTTCTTCGATCTTGATGACCACTATGCACTCCCACGTTCCAACATGCACCTCCACACAACATTCCCCTTTCTTTTTCTTCACTTCTTCTCTATTTGCACCCATTCACGTCTCAGCACCGACACTCATCCTAACCGATGCCGTCTATCACCCCCGCCAAGCAGGAGTATGAGGAGCGCCTCAACAACTGCTTCACCAAGTACAGCAAGGTGCTGTTCGTGGGCATGGAGAACGTTCGCTCTCAGCAGGTTCACGACGTCCGTGCCGCTCTCCGCGGTAAGGCCGAGTTTGTGATGGGCAAGAAGACCCTTCAGGCCAAGATCGTCGAGAAGCGCTCCAACGCCAAGAACGCGTCCGAGGACAGCAAGCAGTTCCACGATGCCTGCGAGAGCCACGCTCTCCTTCGCGGTAACTCCGGCCTCATCTTCACCAACGAGGAGGCCAGCGTCATCATGGACATCCTTGAGGGCTTCCGTGTGAAGGCCCCCGCCCGTGTTGGCGCCATCGCCCCCTGCGACGTCGTCGTGCCCGCTGGCAACACCGGTATGGAGCCCACCCAGACCTCCTTCTTCCAGGCCCTCAACATCGCCACGAAGATTTCCAAGGGTACGGTGGAGATCATCTCCGACAAGAAGGTCCTGACCGTTGGCGACAAGGTGGACAACTCCACGGCCACCCTGCTCCAGAAGCTCGGCATCAGCCCCTTCTTCTACCAGGCTGAGGTGCTCTCTGTCTGGGACCGCGGTGTTCTCTTCACCAAGGACGACCTCAAGACCACCGACGACGTGGTTGAGCAGTTCATCCTTGAGGGTATCAGCAACATCTCCGCCATGTCCCTCGGCGCTGGCATCCCCACGGCCGCCACCATCGGACCCATGGTCATGGATGCCTTCAAGACCCTGCTCGGTGCCTCCATCGCCACCTCTTACGTGTTCCCCGAGTTCAACGGTGCTGAGATCCGTGAGGGCGCCATCAACGGTACCCTCGCTGGTGCTGCCGCCGCTGCTCCCGCCGAGGCTGCCGCTGCCCCCGCTGGTGCTGGCAAGAAGGCCGAGGCCAAGAAGGAGGAGTCTGAGGAGGACGACGACGACCTGATGGGCGGTCTCTTCTAAGCTTGATGGCTTTGGTGCATAGACGCCACTCTCTCTCTCTCTTGGGCGGAGACGCTCGGTGAGGTGAGGTGAGTATGGTGCGGTTCTCTGAATTCTGTCATTTTCTGATTTACCACCAAAATATCATCCATGCTCAGCGTGCCGTGCACGCATCTTCTGTGTGTCGTATGGGGAAGGGGATGGAGGGACGTAGTTGGGGAGGACCTTCGTGGGTTCTTCCCCTCTACATCACAGTCAGTGACTGGCCCCTATCCTTTCCCGTGTTGTACGTGTGTGTTGTCTATTCAAGCAATGCTCTCTCTCTCTTCTGCTCCGTCTCTTCCTATTCAACACACGTCTATAGTGGCAGATTGATTTCTGACCGATGCCGTCTATCACCCCCGCCAAGCAGGAGTATGAGGAGCGCCTCAACAACTGCTTCACCAAGTACAGCAAGGTGCTGTTCGTGGGCATGGAGAACGTTCGCTCTCAGCAGGTTCACGACGTCCGTGCCGCTCTCCGCGGTAAGGCCGAGTTTGTGATGGGCAAGAAGACCCTTCAGGCCAAGATCGTCGAGAAGCGCTCCAACGCCAAGAACGCGTCCGAGGACAGCAAGCAGTTCCACGATGCCTGCGAGAGCCACGCTCTCCTTCGCGGTAACTCCGGCCTCATCTTCACCAACGAGGAGGCCAGCGTCATCATGGACATCCTTGAGGGCTTCCGTGTGAAGGCCCCCGCCCGTGTTGGCGCCATCGCCCCCTGCGACGTCGTCGTGCCCGCTGGCAACACCGGTATGGAGCCCACCCAGACCTCCTTCTTCCAGGCCCTCAACATCGCCACGAAGATTTCCAAGGGTACGGTGGAGATCATCTCCGACAAGAAGGTCCTGACCGTTGGCGACAAGGTGGACAACTCCACGGCCACCCTGCTCCAGAAGCTCGGCATCAGCCCCTTCTTCTACCAGGCTGAGGTGCTCTCTGTCTGGGACCGCGGTGTTCTCTTCACCAAGGACGACCTCAAGACCACCGACGACGTGGTTGAGCAGTTCATCCTTGAGGGTATCAGCAACATCTCCGCCATGTCCCTCGGCGCTGGCATCCCCACGGCCGCCACCATCGGACCCATGGTCATGGATGCCTTCAAGACCCTGCTCGGTGCCTCCATCGCCACCTCTTACGTGTTCCCCGAGTTCAACGGTGCTGAGATCCGTGAGGGCGCCATCAACGGTACCCTCGCTGGTGCTGCCGCCGCTGCTCCCGCCGAGGCTGCCGCTGCCCCCGCTGGTGCTGGCAAGAAGGCCGAGGCCAAGAAGGAGGAGTCTGAGGAGGACGACGACGACCTGATGGGCGGTCTCTTCTAAGCTTGATGGCTTGGGTTGCGAGACACGAATCAGAATTCAGTATTTTCTGTCCTGTTTGGTTTGATCATTTTCGCTAAAAAAAAGACCCTGACGTGCTTCGAGTCTCTGAAGCAGTGAGTGTGATGAAGGGGTGGGCGTGGTCTCCCCCTCTTGCACACAGTGGAACTGTGCCGTGGTGTGGTTCGCTGATTAGATCGTCATCTTCCTTTTCTTTTCACTTTGCTGCTTTGTTGTAGTTACGGAGCTGGCGGCACAAAACCTGGTACCTATCACCGTGTAGAGGAGTTGGACCAATAGCAGCCGTGGTAGTGTGTTGTCCGTTGTGGATCATCGCACTGGGCTCAGTGTTAAGAGTCGTTGCCATGCCGAGACTTCTCGTCGTCATCCTGACCTACGATGACCCATCCTGCGGTGGGGCTGCGGATGCATTGGTGGATCAGCTTCAGAAGGAGGCGAGCGAGGCGGTCGATCCCGAGATGTGCCGTATCTCCGTGAAGGCTCTCACCGTGGCGGAGGGTGGCTCCCATCGAGACGTGCTCTATGGCGCACTGCAGGACTTCTTCCAGGTGCACCCAGAGGACATCTTCGTCATTAGCCTGTTGAAGGGCCATCAACCTGATGACTACCGCAAGATTCGCGATTTGTGTAGTGGGGTGAAGCCCCATGCACTGAGGAATGAGGTCATCACGCACCTGGCCAACTACGAGGACGTTAGCCTCGTCATTCGTAACCTCGTTCGCCTGGTGCTGGTAGAGATGGCCAACAACGCAGGCAACAAGGCGGCACGACCGTAGTTAGAGGTACGTTGCACCCGCACAAACAACAACAACAGTTCTTGAGCTGGTGTAGATGGAAGTGTGTGTCCATCAGCTTCAGCAGTCTTTCGCTCTAGCCACTTCAATGCCAATTGCAATCTTCTTCCTCTCCCCCCCCCCCCTTTGTCGTGGCGCTGTTCTAAGTTAGATCATTCCTATGCCGCCTGTGGCAAAGGAGGCGGTGGCTCGGCCCGCCACGCCAATGGACAAGTGGATTGCTCGTGCATCGGCAGAGTCATATGTGAAGGAGGTGAACGACACGTGGGTGGCCGAGACCGGCGTGTTGTGCGTAGCCTCTGTGAATCCGTGGTATGACGATGGAGTTACCTTTGATTGGTCCCTGCTGCATCGCCGTCTGAAGCAGAGCGACGGTGGAGCTCCTCGCAGATCGAGCGACGAAATGTTGGAAGGCATTCACGCACTCTACAAGTATGGCATAGGTCGCATTAAGCGGTGCCGAGAGGATGGATGTCTCTGCACCTCCGTCGAGGTTCAGGCCCCATGGCGCATGCAGCCGCTCTCTGACCAAGCCCAGCGCTGGAGTGCCTTCTCGGTGCGTGGGGAGGACGTTGAAGAGCCAAAATCGGCTCACACAGGAGCAAGCAGTCTCTACCGATCTACTCAGGCCAAACTACTTCCTCAGTTCAAGCTCTACGCCTTCACTCACGGGCCGCCAGGGATGCGCACCGTGCGGGATGACATCCTTGGTGTACTCTCCCATGTGGAACAACAACTACGAGATAGTGGTCTGCTCATTGTGCGTTTCCTTAGCACCTACGTGATTTTTGGGGAAGACTTCACGACACTCATGCATCAAACTGCTGCCGTCCACAAGGCACTGAAGGAGGCGGGCATGGCGATCGACATGCACGGCTCCTGCTTTTCTCCTCGCCTCGCACAGGAGTGCCCCAGTGGGGAAGGCTGGAGCTCACTCAACCTTGAAACGATGACCCGTCCAGAGGACGTGGCCCTCTTCGTCACCGACGTCTTCTTCCAGTGGTTGCACGACAGCTACGTCTGGTGTTGTCTGCCTCCGATTCAAGTGTTTCCAACCATTGCGCCTCCAACAGGCGCCACTACAGCGCCAGAGCCCACGCGAGAAATGGGCACCGAAGACGAGGATGTCCGCGAGAAACGTCGGAAGTACTTCCAATGGTTTGTGATGGAGCTTCTTGTTCCACGACTCTCCTCCATTGGTCTGACCGCTGGTCATGCGCTCGTGAAGAATGGTTCACTCTTTCGTCTTGCAGAGGCATACCTGACGGAAAAGCGACGGCCACAGGGCCCACAACGTTGGAGCGTCCTGGATGTCCGCCTCGTCTTGGCACAGCTCAGTGCCTATGACTTCGAGCCTGCTGAGTTTGTGTCGAAGCGCAGACGTTAGGAGATAGCTGGTCTCCACGCATGTTGGGTGTGCAACGCACGCAGAATACGTGAGTGGGATGAAGGGCATGTATCTGCATTGCTATCAGCTGTCTGGATGATTATTTCAGCCTGCACATGCACATTCCTCTGATGTACTGTACGAGCATTCATCGTTGCGTCTTGTGATCCTGCGTCTTGTATGCTGCCCGGTTGTCGTAGCCATCCACTAGTTACCTAGTTGTTTTGTCTGAAGCGTACCTTACAGCCGTGCCACGACGCCTATCTTCAGTCTGCACACACACACACACAGAGAGAGACACATACACATACCCTCCCTCTGTCTGCTTTCTCTTTCTGGAGAGGTCAAGTCAAGTGATTCCTTTGATTTTTAACTTACAAATTGAGTGTTTGTTGCCCTCCCTATTTTCCTCGCGTCGTCCGCGTCTCGTTTTGCGTCAGTGATAGTCCTCCAACAACATCATTGTAGTCGCATACACGCAGAGAACACCTTTCTTCCTCGTTTTCTAGTATTCTCCGTCCTTTTTTCAGAGATCAGAACATCATAACCTGAGGAGTTCCAACCAGCCAACAGTCCTTTATTTGTACACACGCGTGTAGGTTCACAACAACAACGTTCAAGGTCTCAGATTGACCCCCCGCTCGCGCGTCATATTTTTCGCGTCAATCGCACCATCATGGTAGAGCTCTTGAACCTCTGCATCTCCGACGATGCAGGGATTCGCCACATACAGATTGTGGAGACCGTCCTTTCCCACTGCCCGCACGTTCTGTGGCCAAATGACATGGAAAAGCTGAAGCGCGCCGCGGCATGGGCTCATCGCCTGCGGGACTGCCTTCGAGCCCATGGCTTCTCCCTGGGCAGCCGCTCAGCTTCGATCCGGAGCTCGGTGGTCAGCACACCACGCAGAGCCGGACCAAACGGCTTGAGTTCCGTGGGCAGCGTAGACTGCGTAAATAATAATATGCCGCACAAGCATGCCCGTACATCCACGCAGCCACCTGGGCTGAGCGCGACGGATGCACAAGACTCTGCCGAAGGCACTCTCAACATACCAGCCAAGTCCTCTTCTGAGAAGGACAATAGAGCCGCCAACACCAACCTCAGCCCACCGAGCAGCGGCACCACATGCAAGCCCGCCAATGGCAGCAGCGCATCGCACACCAACTGCGCCCACTCCCGCTCAGCCGACGGGAAGGACAGGAGTCCTGTTCCGTCTGAGGCATCCTTCGGGGAGTTATCCAAGCTAGGCGCACACATCATGGAGGCGGATGACTTCCCACTGCGCACACATCGACTGTCTGGCGGCATCACCAACGAACTCTTCCACGTCTACGACTCGGAAGACCCGACGACGGGCCTTGTCATTCGGGTGTTTGGTAAGGAGACGGACCGGGTTATATCCAGAGAGAGTGAGCTCTTCTACCAGTCCCTCTTCATTCCAACCTATGTTCAAGGCGGCAACTTCCTCACCTACGAGTTCCTCGTGGGCTACGACACTCTTCCCTACACAGACATGGAAGCAGAGTGGCAGGCCATTGCCGATGCCCTGGCTGAGTTCCAAGTGCGGGCCACGGCAGCCTCTCGTGTGAACATTCCAGTGGCGGAGCGGACCGTGGCAAGCTGCAACTCCAGCGAGGAGGACGTCTTTCAGCTGCAGTGTGAATCGGTGCCACACCGTTCCACCAAGGTGACGACGGGCAAGGAAAGGGAAGAGCCAGACAACCGCTTTGACCGGGAGACCAACTACACCATTTGCTCTCTCACCGAGTGGGTAGAGCAGACCAAGTCGGAGGAGATTATGGAGAAGGTTGATGCATCACGACGCAAGGAGTTTGCGAGTGTGGCTCAGCACCTTGAGCGGGAGTGTACGTGGATGATGGAGATCCTGAAGCGTGAGGAGGAACACCTGGGCGAAGGTGTGTGCCACAATGACCTACTCAGTGCCAACATCATGCGAGCAGAGAATGAAGACCACAGCGGGCCTCACCTTCGCATCATTGACTTCGACTACACCCGTCGCAACTACCTTCTCTTCGACATTGCCAATCACTTTAACGAGTACACCGGTCTGGAGTGCGACTACGCCCGCTTCTTCCCATCCACGGAACAAATGAAGGACTTCATCGCAGCCTACCGCGCCTCCATGCGCAGCCATCTCGAGGCCGTGGCAGAGGCCAACCCCGACGGTGTTTTTCCCCGTGAACGCGAGCTCTTCTGGACCGCCTCACCTGCAGATGAGGAGGTTGTGGTGGAGCGATGGACGGGCCTCGTCAAGTTGCTGACCCTATCGTCGCACCTGTCGTGGGCCGTTTGGTCGCTGGTGCAGGAGGCCGTCTCGGTGCTCGACGTGGACTTCCTAGAGTACGCAAAGCTGCGTCTCGCTCGTTATGTGGAGACAAAAGAAGAGTTTTCGGCAGGATATTAATGTGGCTCTCACTTACCTAACAACGATGTGCAGGATGCAGCCCCCCGAATGCTTGTGGGGCCTCGATTGCATGTGCGTGCAGTTGGGCATGCACGTGTACGCCACATCGGTATCAGAGTCTGAGTCATGCTTCGTTCATACAGGGAACTCTTCATTCTTCGCTATGCTGCGTCAATTGGTTGTGTGCTGAGTAGTGGTAACAAGGTGTATGTCGTGTTCATCGTCGGAGTTGTGTAGATGTAAGGTTGGGTTAGCTTTCTCCTCCATCTCTGCCCACTCACTGCGTGTGCTGAGATTGGAGGCAGTATGGTCGTAGGTTGAGCGTGGCGTGGCGTGGGCGTACATGCCGTTCATTCCTCACCCCCATTTCCGCTCGGTTCGCTGCATGCCGCAGCCGTGTGGTGAATGGTCGTTAGTTTTCCATGGGAGCTTGTGCCAAAGTGTGGCATGACTCCCCTCCCCCCTCCACTCTCCCCTTACGTTCTCCTTGTTGCTGTTGTTGTTGTTAGTGCTGTTGCTTTGTGTCTCTCTCCTCCCTGATGTGTGCGTCTGTGGCACATATACTCGCGTGGAGCACTGATAAGGTGCGGTGATTCATTTTGCGTCGATTAACATGTCTTCTTCCCGCTCAATCATCCACGTACCAAAAATCCCTGTGTACGCCTGCCTTCTTGTATATATATTCATATAACACAAACACATCATATATCATAAACGTCAATGATGTGGTGGTTGTGACGATGGATGTGCCGTGTTCTCTCTCTCTCCGTGGCCCCACGCTCTTAGTCAATTGTCGCAAAGACATGCAGTCACTGAAACAGAGTGTTGGTCCTGTTGGGGGGGTGCGATTCACCACCTTGGTTGATCTGAGTACATCACAAGCATATGCAACAACACGAACACAAGCTGATGCACATCTATCCAACGCAGCCGTAGTCACCTTCTCTCTCCTCCCCCAGCCCCCTCGTGAATCGACAATCACAATCAAAACGAAAACACACACAAAAACTGGTGTGCTTAATCAGCTGGGAGAGGTGTAGAAGAGGGGAGGGTGGGGATTGAGAGCGAGCGAAGCACACATACCGCCGACGGAGGAGGGGAAGAACACCGCGGGCTTGTTCGGACTGGTTCAGCCACAGAGGGTCTGCACATACACCTGTGCGCGCTGAGTGAAGCGAGTACCTTCCACCAAGTGATGGATGCCTGGATAGCCTTACTACCAACATCAAGAGTGAACTGAGTCGTGTGGCTCTCATGAGGGCTTCCGGGTGGTACGTCCCACCATATACCTCGTGAAGACTGCTTATGAATGCGCACCAACCATATTTGCTTGTCTTTCATGCTCTCCTCTCTGCGGTAGGTAGGTAGTAGGTAGCTCAAGATGGCAGCCACGTCCACGATGGATTTTGACGTGGACCTCCGCGCCATCACCAAGGTGCCCCTCGCTTCGTGGGGAGTGGAGGTGGAGGTGGAGCTGGCCAAAGCCCTCGCAGCAGCAGCCAACGTGGACCTCCCAAGCAGCCACCACGTGGTCTCCGACACCTCACGAATGCATCTTCTTGTTCGTCTTAACTTTGTGATGACGTCTAAGGAACAGACGGGGGAGGAGGAGGTGTGGGGGCGTCAAGATCAGGACGATGTGCTGCGCTGCATCGACCGCTCGCTCGGCCGCATTTACCCGCGACTGGATCCGCAGCAGCTACTCAGTGCGTCTTCACCCTCCTTCAATCCAGGCCGCACTCCAGGAACACGCCGAGTGCAGGTGGAGCTCTATCCCACCTCAGCCTTTGCCCCTGAGAGGAGGTGGGCGGCAAAACAGAAGCCAATGCATCTCGTGGAGGGTGAGCCCGTAAACGTGTGGGTCTACACCAACCACAGCAACTCCACGGGGGTATCTGGTACCATCGCCACCTCCCATGATGAAGTCGGTCAGGAGGGGGGCATTCAACCAGGGCAGGTGGAGGCGGCACAGGACGATGGTGCCTACTGGGAGCGTGTGCGGGCAGTTCGCTTTGAAGGACAGCGCCAAGGTACCGCCACCTCCGCCATCGAGCGCACACTGGAGCAACAGCAGCAGCAGCGTGATTGGTGGGGTGGTGGTCATGCCGAAGAAGGTACCTCACGACGTCATCAATGGCGGCTGTGCAGCTGGTTGGCGGAGCGGATGGTGAATGAATCCAGCTGGGCTGCTTGGGCTGCAGCTCGCGGGGCGGGAAAATCCGCCGACCGCGCCAAGCTTCCGCGGCATGCTACCGTTTTGGATGCGGTGCAGCATGAGCTGAAGGCTGGTGGACGTCGTGGTCCTGCCACGCGCATGCAGCATGTTGATGTACGTGGGCTGGAATTCACCGCTGCCATTGTGGGCCTTACGGGTCGTTATGCGTACTGTGCGGTGCCAATGGCAGATGGTCTTAGCTGTGTCTGTAGGCTTCCTATTCCATCGTGGATGGCTCATCATGTGGCCTCCCCCTCCTCCTCCCGTCCGCAGAAGCGGCCGCGTGCGGAGCCTACAGAGGAGCGCAACGTTCTTCACAATCAGTCTGAGGCTCTTCGCCATGACAACTCCTCCACGCTGAAGCTTCTTGCGGAGGAGGAGCGGCGCCTGGTGACCATCCGCGCACATCTTGTTCTGTGCTACCCAAGCTCACCCATGGCAAATAGCCCTTCAGCGTCGTCGTCATCTTCGTCGCCCTACGCGTTGTGGCTTGATGATGTTGGGATCATCTCCACGCACCCATCTACGGCGACGAGCACCTTTGGCGATCTTGTGTGGATGGTGAAGGAGAGCTGTCGTCGCTTTCTTGAACGGCGTGCCGCCTTTGAAGCCTTCTACGCCTCGACCTCAGCCGCAGAGAGCGCACAACCGGCAGCAGTGGCGGCTGGCTCGACGGTCAGCAATGACGCGGATAAGAAGGAGGAGGACGAGGAAGGAAATGGCGATGATGATACGAGCTCTACGGGTGCCGTTGCCAACGATGGTGAGGAGGTTAGCGCTTCTCCAGTAGTGGAGCCACTGCCCTCCTCCAGCGCCGCCAAACAGGTTGGCAGCAAAGCCCCCTTGGCCAAGGCTGATGCGCTGCTTGCGTGGTGCGTTGATACAATGAATGTACGCTTTGGCAAGAAGGGGCGCGGCGGGTCTGCCGGCTGCCCCATCACCATCCGCACCAGCCGAGAGGCGGCAGGCCTGCGTGAGTCCGCCATGGTGGAGTTGAAGTACGCCCTGCAGCCCAAGGCCGCGGCGGGTACCTACGTGATGGATACGGAACGTCTTCGCAACACGATAGCCGCCATGGCCTCCACCTTGGGCGGGGTTGTGATTGTGGGGATGACAGATGAAGGCCAGGTGGTGGGCCATGCCCCGCGACAAGTGCTGGATGGCCTCCGCACCAGCGGTTTCTGCCCTGCCATGGTAAAAGATGGGGTGTCTGTGCGAGAGCTGCCGGTCCTGCAGGAGTCCGCCACCCCACGGCTCCCTCCAGGTTGGTGGAAGCAGCAGCCAGGCAGCGGTGTTGGTGCAACACCTTCTGCCCTTGCAAGCGGCGAAGGTTCACGGAGTCAAAAGGTGGTGACGGTGGTGGCCGTCACCCGTGGGCAGGCACCCTTCTACCGCAGTGGACGTACCTCACTGCCCTACTGGAGGTTGTGTGCGAGTACGGTACCCATGTCGGTGGTCAGCATGGCCACACGCCTGCTGAACTTCTGCGATTAAGAACCCTGTCCTGACGAGGAAGTGGGTGGGGGGGGGTTCCTGAGGAGAGAGTACCACACCTCTTCATATCTCTTTACGACAACAAAGGTAAACACGAGTAAATTCAAGCTTTATAAACCTCATGTTGTCTTTACGTGTGGTATCTCATCTACACCTTAGCCGATAAGATGCAGATGATCGTCTGAATGTACACGTGGTGGCATCTTTGTTTTTTGGTTCACTCCTCTTCTTTACTTTCATGAAGTTCCCATCGTCCACTTCATCACCGTTCTATCCCATCCAAGACAGAGAGTTCTTCTTTCTCCAGTCTTCCTTGGCTGCACTACCACACCGCCCGTCACCAATTCGTCAACCCTGTGTGTTTCCAACGACATCTTGTCACGCACACACACACACACACATACTAACACATTTGCAGCGTAGGCCACTTCGTGTACGATGGGGTTCCTTGATCTCTTCCACAGCGAGACGCCAAAGGAGCGGATGCGCAAGTACAAGCGCAGCTTAGACCGCACCTGCCGCGAGCTCGACCGCGAGCGGAACAAGTTGGATGTTCAAGAAAAGAAGATCGCATTAGAGATGAAGAAGATGGCAAAGCAGGACCAGGTTGATGCCATTCGCATCCTTGCCCGCGACCTTGTTCGCACGCGTAAGTATTCGCAGAAGATGTACCGCATGCGCACTCAGATCCAGGGCATTTCGTTGCGCATTCAGACGATGCAGTCCACTGCCCAGATGAGTGAGGCCATGAAGGGTGTCGGGAAGGCCATGAAGTCCATGAACAAGCAAATGAATCTGCCAGAGATGCAGAAGATCATGCGCGACTTTGAGAAGGAGAATGAAAAGATGGGCATGAAGGAGGACATGATGAACGACGCCATTGATGATGTGATGGATGATGATGGAGAGGAGGAAGATGAAACAGAACAAGAAATCCAGAAAGTTATTGATGAGGCAGGTCTGGACTTCAAGTCGAAGGTGGGCGTCATTAGCACTGACCTCCCCTCCGTTGGGCAGAAGGAGAACCACGAGGAGGACCAGGAGCTGGATGCACGTCTGGCACAGCTGAAGGCCTCCATGAAGTAGCACTCCCAATGACTGGCGAATGGCACATGCTATACCATGGAGCCAATCCTGTACTTCAGTTAAGCATGCATCTATGTGTGTGCTCTTCCTGTTGGTCGATGCCACGTCGCTAGTGGCAGATGCACGTCTCAGACACCACCTTGATCGCTGCCACAGGCTCGTCACTCAAACTCAACCCTCCCCCAAACAAATCCTACCAGTTGCCATGGACTGGAGATCTGCGGCTGTACATGGTGCAGCTCACTTGCGCACTTTTGTTGTTTCTTTTTGCTCAAATCGACGTGACAGTGACGGATTGTCTGTGGATGCCCTCCTCATTCATTCCTTCATGACATCTCGGGTCAAGCATGTGCCCACACCACACTCATTCTCCCCTCCTTCTCTCTTTCGAAGCTTTTGTTTTCTTCGTCGTAGGTCGAACTTAGGAGCAGAAGAAGATGGAGTCATCCAACACGTCTGCACTGGATGTGAGCAAGAAGTGGTTTTTGGTTCCTCTTCCGCTGCGCACCTGCAGCCTTAAGGACATCGCCACCACCACCGTGGAGAAGGAGGATATGGATCGCTACTTCAACGAAGCGCAGGCCGTGCTGGAGAAGGAGTGCGGTAACGGGCAGCAGGACCGTGGTCGGTGGTACAACGCCCAGTTCTTGGCTCGTGGTACGACCGCAGATAAGGTTGCCGCCGCTGCCGTCAAGCTCACAGACAATGACTTCATGTTCTTCCTGGACGGCTTTAACCAACTCTTCGACACCGCACGCACTGACACTCATCACTACGAAGCTGCCCTGAAGGCCCTCGCCGCGGTTTGGCCCAAGCTGCTTCCACCCCGCCCACTGAAGCGCTTTGTGGTGCAGTACTTCGCCACCCTCCCAACAGAAGATGGCCCACGTCGGCGTGTACTTGTTTACTGGTACCTGGAGGACTTCCTCAAGCGGACCTACGCGCAGTTCCTCTCCTTGTGCGAGGCCATGCTCAAGGATCGACTGATGCAGCGTCGTGAGGCGTGGCTGGAGGTGGTCGGGAAGCTTCTCTGCTCCGTCGCGGAGAGCCGCCACACTGTCATGGCCATGATGATTGATAAGCTCGGTGACCCCAACGCCCAACTGGCCCACAAGGCCTACCACTACCTCCTGAAGCTTCTGTCAGAGAGTAGCACCCATCAGACCATGCTCTTCACAGAGCTGGAGAAGATTGTCTTTATGCCCAACTGCCCCCTGCGGACGATGCGCTATGCAGCCAATGTTATGAACCAGTTGGTTTTCAGCAAGGATGAGCGGCGCCTGGCCCTCAAGAGCGTCCAGACCTACCTCCTCCTTTTCCGTCAGCTCGTCATGACGGGCCACGTGGACTCCACCGTGACAACCGCCATCATTGTTGGTCTTCGTCGTGCATTCCCCTACGCCGGTACCGACATTGCTCCCTTGGAGAAGCACCTCAACGCGCTCTTTGTCCTGGCCAACACGGGCAACTTCCAACAGCGTGTGGCCACCCTCTCGCTGCTGCAGCTGCTCGCACTAGGCAAGGGTACTCAGGAGGCCTTCCGCCATCGCTGGTACCGTGCTCTCTATCAGCTGCTGCTGCTCTCGCCCAAGCAACTGCCGCAATCCGCCCAGCTCACCAACTTCTTCTCGATGCTTCACAAGGCCATGCGTGCCGACACCAACGACGAGCGTGTTGCCGCATTTGTGCATCGTCTGCTGCAGCGTGCCGTCTACTTCACCGATGCGATGGTGTGTGCAGTGCTCCTGCTGGTGGGGGAGATGGCCCAAACCCGTCCAAGCGTTCGACGCCTCCTTCAGCAGGCCCCCAGCCACGACAGCGCGGCAGAGGAGAAGCGTTATGACCCGAAGCACCGTGAGCCACAGTACGCCCGGGCGCGGCAGGAGTGCCTCTGGACGCTCAACCTCCTCGCCCACCACTCCCACCCTTCGGTGGTGAAGCTTGCGGTGCTTCTTCTCTTTGGCGAGGAAACTGTCTTTGACGTACACCCGCTCGATGATATGACCCCACTGAACTTTTTGGAGATGTTTGTAGAGTCCAAGTCGCAGGCCAAGGAGGACTCAACTGGTGGGTCGTCGGGTGGCAGCTCCGTCTTCCGTCGAGCTGTACATGCCCCGACGATTCCCCGTGCGTCGGACCCGTACTTCATTGGTGCCAAGGCACGCGACGTGGATGTGTCTGCCCTCTTTCTTCACCGCTATGCCGTGCAGCGCCAGCGCTTTGTGGAGGGTCTTTCACAGGTGCAGCCCACCTGGGGTGCGACGAGCGGAGAGGATGATGTGGTGATGCGGGTATCGAACCTGGACGCCGCCCTCTTCGGACCCACTGGAGTGTTGGCGGATGACTCGACGGAAGGACGTGCAGAGAAGGAGGAGGCCGAGGAGGAGGTCAAGAAGACTAAGAAGACATCCACCAAGAAGGCGCCCAAGGCACCGATTGAACAAGATGAGGATGTACCCAGCGAGGAGGACGAGGATCTTCATCCGGAGCAGTGGAGCGGTGGCAGTGAGGGCTCCTCCGCCTCCGCCGACTTTGACGCCGAGGGCAGCGAGGACGATTTGGAGTGGGGCAGCGACGATGAGGCGGCCTACGATGGTGCCGTGGAGGATGATGATGGCTACTCTGACGATGACGGTGACGACAACGCCCTGGGTGGAAGTCGTGCATCGAAGCGGGATGAGGTCGATGGCGATGAGTTCGGTGAGATCATGGCCGCCAGCAACAAGGCACCATCTAAGAAGCGTATGCGCGAGGATGCATGGTTGGAGAGCCGGTCCAGCGATGCCCCTGCGCGTGGCCGTTTTGGCGAGCAGCAACGCTCCTATAGCGGCAGAGGCTCTTCATCTTCCCGGGGCCGTGGTGGCCGTGGTGGCCGCGGAGGCAGGTACACGGGCGGACCCTCCCGTGGCGGTCGTGGTGCAGGACGCCGTTAATGGTGGTCTGGAATCTATGACGACTGGGCACATGGAAGGCCACCACCTTCCTTGTGTCCTTGTCGTGGTGTCGAGTAAGTTTTGACGAACTAAATGGAGTCCTCTAACAACTTCCATGGAACCTAAGTACTGCTTTCACTTCTCTACATCTTGGCAGTACAAGGGATGGGCCCTGTGTGTGGCCCAAAAATCCCTTGTACTTCCATGTGCTTGAACGGTGTGTTGGGTGTAGGTACGTTTGTTTCTTGAACTACATTTATTCACTTTCCTCTCAAAATGTTCGTTATTAATCTAGTTACACCGTGTAGCCATCACTTAGCGTGTTTGGAGCGTAGTCAGCCGTTCGTCCACACACACATCCAACAACTTCATTCACTTTCCCCTACCTTCAGCAGCGGACTCCCGCCGAAGAAGCTCAACAGACGGACGAATCATGGCTCAAGTATCCAACACCGCTGCCGACAGGGACCCGATGCAGGGCCAGGACCAACTGACTCGGCTCATGGTCCTCTACCGCGCCCTGTATGTGCGGCGTGATGAGGTTGGTTTGGAGGTGGTCCTGAACGACATTCTGGCTCTCCTGACCCATCTTCACCAGCATGAGCAGGCAGAAAGCTTTATTGCTACCTGCGACCTCACTCTGCCCCACCGCTCCAACAGCCAAGCCGCGCGCTACTTCTACTATGTGGGGCTGACCCGAGCCCTCCGTCTCGACTACAGTGAGGCCCATCAGTGCCTGCAGCAGGCGCTACGCAAGGCACCAGAGCGTGCCTTTGGCTTCCGTATCGCCGCAACGAAGCTGTCCTTGGTTGTGCAGCTTCTCATGGGTGAGATTCCACCCCGCTCCGACTTCCTGGCCAAGGATATGCGCGAAGAGCTAAGCCCATACCTCCTCCTTGCCTCGTGCGTTCGCTTTGGCCAGCTTGGGCGCTTTGTGTCAATTCTGCAGCAACACGCCGCCACCTTCGAGCACGATCGCACCTACTCCCTCATCCTCCGCGTCCGGCAGCACGTCATCAAGACTGGGCTCCGCCGCATTTGCCAAGCCTACAGCCGTATTAGCATCTCTGACGTGTGTGTCAAGCTCTCCATGGAGAACCCCGAGGATGCGGAGTACATTCTGGCCAAGGCTATTCGCGATGGCGTCATTGACGCTGTCCTCGACAACGACAAGGGTGAGCTGCTCTCGAGTGATGCCGTTGACATCTACTCCACCTCCGAGCCCCTCCACGCCCTTCAACGTCGTGTTGACTTCCTGAACCTCACCCACAACGAGGCCAAGCGCTCGATGCGGTACTTGGAGGCAGACCCGGTTCTGGAGGCTGAGCGCAAGCGGGCCGAACAAGCCGATCGGGAGGAGATGGAGCGTGCGTTAGGAAGCGGAGACGACGAGGACGACGTCAGCTTCGAGGGTGGGCTCTAAACGGCCCGCACGAACCAACCAGAGAAGCATCCTCCCCTTCCATGTTTCACGTGATTCAGCTCCCACATAAACAACAACGGCTACGACTACCCCTGTTTGTGCGAGAGAGCCAATGTGGATGAAGGTGCTGAACATCTCCATTTGATATTGGATGCCCCTTGTTTAGGTATTGACCGCAAAGAGATGACTGCATGATGAAGGCTCTGGCTTGACACCCAACCGCAAGGGCAGCTCTTGTACGTTCGTACACTCACAACCATCTTTTTTTTTCTTTTTCTGATCATGTCTTCTTCGTGAAAGTGTAGGTGAACCCCACAAACACTCCTAGAGGGGCTCCACATATCCACCTTGTTTCTATTTTTAGACACCCCCCAAAGACTAGGCCAGGCATCCTCACACTGGTCTGGTTACGTGCTCCACAACAAACACAAACACCCTATACCCGGAGCAGACAAGATTGCTAGGGGACCCACATCCCCAATTATACCCTAGTCATTCACGGCTAAGTAGTCTTCAGCCGTGTAACAACCAATCGTGGTAGCTAGTTGTCTGTTGACGTCCTTGTTGGAGGCCTGATCTAGTTCGTCATGAGTGCACGAAACTCTGTACAGCCGGCAGCGCTGGACTCAAGCCTCGTCATGGAGGCCAGTCGCCAGAGCCTTCCTCGGTGCATCTCCAAGACACAGGAGGAGGCGGCACTCTCACACCGCAACTCGCCATCCCCAAGCCACCGCGCCAGCCGTGCGCCACAGTTGACGGACATGCCAGAGCCCATCTCCCGTGCCGTGAGCATGTTCAACACCTACCCACTCATGCAGGTGGCCGGAACGGCCTACCAGAACGCCTTCAACTGCGCCTCACGCCGTCGCTACTCCAGTGAATCTATCATGGAGTCCTCTCAGCTCATGACGGATGCACGTGAAGAGAGCCTTCGACTAGAGGATAGCACCACGGAGATGCGAACAGCAACCAGCGATGCCAATATGGTTCGTCTCTCGACCGCGATCAAGAGGGCTGCGATGTGGCAGACAATCCTCGTGACCGCCCTCGCTCAATCCCGAGTGGCGCAGGACTACCGTACCCGACGCCTACGTAGCGTTTTGGAACGCCTACTTCTCCCTGTGGTCCTGATGCGTCGTGAGTTGACGGGTTCCATCATCAGCACCAACGCCATGGCCAAGCGGCGCATGTCCTCCTTCCCTGCCAAAATCAGCGCTGGTTCTGCCGAGAGCGACCCCAATGGTGGCTACATTAAGAGCCACTATCATCTCTTCGACTCCTTTGGCAGCTCGCTGCTGATGCAGCACCTGGCAGAGAGCATGGTACGCCAGCGCTATCTCCCCGGGGAGATCATCATCCGTGCCGGGGAGCCGATGCAACAAGCCATGTACTTCATCGTGTCGGGTAAGGTGGAGGCTCGTCGTGAGTTCCAGGAACATGGAGCGACGCGGATTGATAAGAGTGTGGTGTCCTCTGGTGAATTCTTTGGCGGCATTTTGCGCACCACGTGCATGTTCGACTCCACCTACAAGACCATCTCCCAGTGCATTGTGTGGGTCCTCGCCGCGCGGGACTTCCAACGCATCTTCAAGAACTTTGCCGATGACACGATGCGGAACATGTTCGTGGAGGAGTTGCGCCGCTACTGCCACGAGAAGCGGCTGCTAGAGCTCTACCCCATGGCCCCTCCCCTCCTCTACCAAGTGCCGGTATACCGCAAGCTCAACCACGACCTCCAAGCCTACGTGGAGCAGTTTGAGCCCATTGTGAAGGTCCGGGGTGAGCCACTCTTTTGTCAAGGAGATGCCCCAGGGGACGTCTACGTGCTTGTGGAAGGTGTTGTGGAGCGTAGCGTCAAGGGCCCTGACAACCGCTACGCGAGTGGAGTCAGCCAGCTCATTGCCCCCGTAGCCTGCAGCATGGCAAATCGCTACCGCTACGTCCTCCTCGGAGAGGAGCCACACATCCTCCCTGGCACACAAAAGTACCGCTGCATCGTACACAGCCGTACCGCCCTCTTTTACCGCATCTCGGGCGACCACTTCGTCAACGCCCTTCTTGACGATGCCAAGTTCTACGTCCTCCTTCGTGAACGCCTTACGGCGCTCATTCGAACCCAAATGAAGTTGGACCCTTCTTGTCTGGCCTTTGCCCCGCTCTTCCGCGACTTCCCAACAGCCTCCTTGGCGGCTATTGCGCAGGCTGCCGAGCCGCGCGTGGTGTGGCGCTCACTCAGCCTCTGTGAGCCCGGCCAGCACATCAAGGATGTTTTCCTTGTCATTGCCGGTGATGTGCGAGATACCCGTAACTTTGGCCACCGCCCCACCGGGCGTCTGCCCACCCCTCCTCCAGCCTGCGACAGCAGCAGTGACGACGACGACTCCCCACGCGGCCACCGCCTGGGCTTTGGGGGGTCTTCGAAACGGGGTAAGAAGCGGGAGAAGCGGGTGGGCTTCCTGCCCGGACGCGCCGCGGGCAAACTGGCCATCTCGACAGGTGCTGGAGGCTCCGCTACCGCCATGGGTAAGAATGGGTCCAAGAAGGCGCAGCCCACGGGGAACGTTTCTCGCGATGAGCTCCCCGAGGAGCCCAACGGCTACGATTGGTTCTTCTCCGACAGTGAGGAGGATGAGGATGACCAGGAGAGCCCCCCTGAAGCTGGTCGGGGTCTGGCAACCACAACGAGCATGTCCATCGCTGCCCGTACCACAGTGGGCAGCATGGGGATGCACACGGCCACCCACATCACCTTCCCTGAGGAGCTGCATGAGCTCAATCCTGCCCTGCCCATTCAGCCCGCCAAGCGCTTTGTCTTCACGTGTGGTGGTGGGTGGGAGGGCCTCCTCGTGGAGAAGTGGCCGCATGGATGGGAGGCAACCACCACAACCGAGGTGTGGGCCATTCCCACCTTGAAGATGCGTACTGAGTATGCCAGCTTCCCCAAGAGCACTCAGAGTGCCATTCTGCACGCAGCACGGCTGCAGCAAAAGGAGTCCCTCGGGCTTGCTTCCATCATTGTGGCTCGCATCCCGCCGCTGAGTGCCTACATGCCCCGCGACCGGAGCCTCGCTGTGGCAGCGGCTGCGGATGCCAGCAAATCCGGCAAGGATGGAAAGCGTGCGACGAGTGCCAAGAGTGGCCGCCGTGGAGGCTCGCGATCGAAGCGGGTGGCCGACGGCCGCTCCAACTCCAACAGCGCCAGTCGGCTTCAACGGCAGAGCGTCGATAGCAACAATGGCGGCAGCATCTTTGGCATGCGTCCGCAGCACTCGGACAGTTTGGTGTCCTTGGTGGACCAAAACTCCCCACCCCCGACAGACCACAAGAAGAGCGTGGCCGCCACCGCCGCCCCGTCCGCTGCCGCCCCATTGAAGGGTGCCGTGAAGAACACCTCAAGCCCCAAGGCGGCGGCCAAGGCCAAGGACGCGGCAACCCCCAAGAAGAAGAAGGCGGTTGTGGCCGACGACGGACTACCCGCCCTTCCCGCCAAGAAGATAGACATACCCCGCTTCGGAAAGCGCAAACCCGCCGCTGGAGAGGCAGACGCCAGCGGGGCAGAATCTGCCCCCGTCAGCCAAAACCTCATTGCCATCTACAACGGCGACTTCCGCGAGGATGACCCGGCCTTCAGCCACATTGTGCGCGAGCTCGGACCCATCAAGGCCCGTGCGCGCTCCCCGCAACCAGGGGCGTCGGGGGCCATGGCACGTACCCTGCCACTGGTTCCGTGGCCCAATGGAAGCCGCCCCGCTACCCACTGGTTCCGCGATGTGCCAACCTTCACCCCCTTGCCCGGAACGATGGGTAGTCGCAACTTCAACCTCACTGCCCCCGTCTACAACACCAACACATCCCTCCTCACCCTACGCCATGGACGCCGGTACAGAGACGTGCTTGAGCAGCAAACAGACTTCTTCACCTCCACGACTGCATCCATGCATCGTGGCAGCGCCATTCTCCGAGAGACCGCAGGCGGTCGGACCTCCCCAGCCTCCGCGATGAATGGCACCCTCGGCGACACCCGTGGACTGGTGGACCGCTCTGACCTACCCAAACGCCATGCCATGACGATGTAGGTGTGTACGTGCGCACAACCAGTGGAATGTGTCTCTTCCCTTCCGTGCTCCCCTACACCTCCTCCCTCCCTGTGCATTCTTCTTACCCCCCTCAACGTGAGAGATGCGGTGTTGTGTTTGTGCAATGGTGGAGTATGACCCCCCCCCCTCCTCGTTTTCAGCATCTGCTTCAGAGAAAGAAAAACGCGCTACGGCGGAAGCTTCATGTGATGATTGTGTGTGTGTGTGTGGCCAGTTTTGGGTAGCTCTGATGTATAGTGGATCAATGTTCGAACACAATTCAAGGACTGCATACTCACCTAGTGTCAGTGAGTCCCTCTTTTATACGCTCATCTCCTTTGTATGTATGCTGTGTTGCGCAAACAAACAGACAAACCTCTTCTTCTTCCCTCCTACCTCTCTTCAGTTCGTGCACAGAGGCATTCGTAAGACTAGCGTGACGACGCACTCCCCAAGTCTTATACACCACGGCGTCGTGTCGTCCTACCCACGATGATCAAGGAAAGCAACTGGGCTCGTGCCTCACTCGGGACGCAGGTCATTGAGGTCTCGCACGAAGCCACCCACCTCAGCAGCAGTGCAACCAACCTGTTGTTGGAGCAGGAGGATGCCCTGTGGGTTGCCGGGGAGGCACCACAACACGTCATGTTAAAGCTGCCTGCCGCCCACCCTCCACTACGCTACGCAGGTTGGCACGTGTGGCACGACTACGTCACGAACCCGCAGCTGGTGGAAGTGTCCTCGGGAGAGACCACAGACCGCTTGACAGCGATGCATCTCTGCCGTGCCCTTCCTGGCGCGGGTACTCAGATTTGGAAGCTCACACAGCCCATCCCAGCACACCACGTCTACGTCCGGTACAAGATTCTTCAGTCATTTGGTCCTGGCCCAACATACATGAACTCCATCGTCCTCCTGGCCTCTGACCCCGGACCACGCTACCGAAGCAACCCGAACTCACCCAAGGCAACAGTCGCAGGGGCCTTCACCTCCACCCCACCAAATCGCAACCCGAGCTCCGCCACTGAATCACCCGGGATTCGCATTCCTCCAGCACCTCCCGTCATGCACACAACCACAACAACCACAACCGCGACGGAGCAGTTCAGTAGCACCAATCGCCAAGGGGCAAGCACACTCTACCAGGATGCCTGCTCACCCCATGTGGATGGCGTGTACGCTAATCAGCAACACCAACGTCGTGACCAAGGATTTGTGGTCGCGGAACAGCATGGCCGAGCGGTGGGCACTACACTGAGCTACGCAAACAACGTGTCGGACTCCTCCAGTCGGCTGAGCCAACTCCTGCAGGACTTGGACGAGGACATTCGCCTGCTGAAGCCCATCAAGAGCGTCACGGCCAACACGACGGATTGGCGCTATGTGCCCGATGGGGGGAGCACGACCCTTCTGATTGCCGATGGGGTGCCGGATGAGAGCCAGACCACACAAACCCCATCCCACTTCCGACGTGGAAGTACCTCCATAGAGAAGAAGGTACGTGCGCAGCGAGTCACAGAGGTGGAGGAGGAGGAGGAGGAGGAAGAGCAAAGTGGGCGGCATGCCTCGCATCGTCGCAGTTCGCGTCAACGTCGCACCCCGCACGATCGAAGCTCATCCCATGACCACATGCGCTCCACGTCCTCTTCTGCCCGGCACCCACGTCGGTCCCATCATCGTCACTCCTCCTCCCGCCACCGCCACGAGTCGGCGCCAGGCGAGGGGCGATTGACGGCCGCACATAGTGAGAGCCACCGTAGCCATGGTCATGGATCAGGCTTCATGGCGCCACCTTGCCATCACGTAGAGGATGTAGCGCTGCGACATCGGCTGACGTCCCTGGAGCAGCATGTGGCCACCCTCACCCAAACGATGGATGCACAGCAGGAGGACCTCTCCACCATCAAGCGTCTTCTCGTGCATCAGGCCATGCTGGAGCGCCAGCGGACCACAGCCCAGGCGGCACAGGTTGCTGACAGTCCATCAGGCACCGTGGGCGGTGCCCAACCACCTTCGGTGGAGGACACGCGGAAGGGCAGGACCGAGACAACGCAGGCACCTCCCTCTCCATCTACCGTAGACATCACCTTCCCCGAGCCAGCTCTTCGTGGCTTCGTGGAGTCGCTCATGGCACATAAACTTCACAAGTACTTCCGCAAGAGTGAGGCCAAGTACCTCAGGCGGGTCGATGCGCATCTTCATGATATTGTCACGGCCTTTAGCCAGGCGGTGGATGATCGTGTGCAGGCACACCTAGGGGTCCCGCCGAGCCTCGACTACGGCTACGCCCCACTCACGTACGCTCCTCCCGCGACAGCCCCACCGCCAGCACCAGCACCAGCACCAGTAGTACTGCCACACCATCTCGGTTGTCCCGACGTCGCCGCTCTTCAGCCGCCACCGGTCGCAGCGAGACTGCCAGCGGGTCAACGTGCCTACCGGCCAGCTTCCGTTCCTCCTCCGCCGCGCCCGTCAGAGGCGATGTGTACGCCGCACACATCATCGGGCCCCTACGCCCCCCACCCGGCTCCAGCTTACGCTGTTTATACTCCGCCGGGTGGGGTGCTGGAGGGTCATGGCGTTTCCACCCCCTCGGCACACCAATACAACTTCGTTAGCCCCAACCCCAACGGCTTCCGCCCCTCGAGTAGTCGTGGGTCCATCCCCATCTCCATCATTCGGACGTCGTCGGAGCAGGCCTACGCTGCTGCCACTGCTGCCTAAGGTCTCTCCGTGGCATGATGGTGATGGAGAGTGGGCGTGGTGACGTCGTCTGGGTGGACTGGCTCGCTCTTTTATCACGAGGGAAGCAACACATAGAAAGATAGATATACGCGATCATTGGCCAACCACGCAGTTGCGAGTGTCGTGGTGCGTCGAACAGCAGAGTGGAGAGGATTTGCTCGTGTAGCTAGGAACATGTTGTTCCATTCACCCTCGGGTAGTCATCCTCGCTCACTGACTCTGATTGGCCTTCAACCGCTGCAGCGGACCTGTACGACTATGCTTCGCTCAAGCAAATCCACGTACGTGCATGTGCATGTTGTGCATGTACGTGAGTACTTTGTTTGGTACCTGTTCTTTGTTTTGGTTCCCTACCAGCGAAACCAGTAACACTAGACGACCAGCTGTAATAATCAGCACATACACACACACACACACACACAGCACGCATCTACCACCCATTCATCGTACCCTGTTCTTCTTCTTCTTCGTACTCAATTTCTAATGGATAGAGCTGCTGCATCTACTTCCTGAGGTGCGCGCCAAGTCCGTCACGCTAGGTATCATTGGCGACGGGCACCTTCACTAGTTCTCCTTCATTTCTTTCTTAGGCCATCCATCGTAGTTGCCGCGCAGCCATGCAGGCACGACGGAATGGCATGTTCAACCGCGTAGCTCGGCGCTACGCCCGTGTTCCTGGAGAGCACGGTGATGCCAATCCCCCGGCATTCTACCCAGTGGCCATCAATCCCGGCTGGTGGGGTCAGCCCTTCGCCAAGGTGAAGGACGCCACGAGTCAGGTGCTCTTCGCCTACTGCATCGTCTTCCCCGTCGTCCTCTACTGGGTCTTTGACGTCACCTTTGCCCAGAGAACCCGTGTGGCTGTGGTAGGAAAGCGGGCCATGGCCTCGAACTTCTTCTTCCGTCAGATGGACCTCGACGACCCTGACCACGCCATCAAGTACGCGAAACTGCAGGAGGAGATGGCGGGTGACAAGCTCGAGGTGCGCTGGGGCGGCACCAACTTCTTAGCGAGCTACCTCTGGCAGCCTGGTGATCCGGAACCGGACATCCGCCGCAAGGAGCCACCGACGCATCACCACCACTAGAACCACCTGTGAAGCAGCCCTGGGTGGTCTTATACCCGTCATGTGTTGTGCATGAGAGTCTAGTCTAGGTAGGAGTAGCTAGCAACGTACTTATACTCTGTGTTCTGTTGGTGGGGGCATTCACTGTGATTCATGTAGTCCGCTATGCTCACGTTGGCCACAACATCTTCTTTCTTCTCTCTTTCTTATTGATGTGGGTGTGAAGGCCTTTTTGTGTTGTAGGAACCAACTCGTGGGGAAGCAGATTATCATCATCATCATCTCCTCCTCTGCCTTCCTTGAATTTACAAGCTGAGACGTCATTATGGCCGTCGTTGTGCTGATCATTTTTTGTGTGTTGGTGTACTGGGTGGCGTCCTTTGTCACTCTGCTACTGCGTGCCTACTCGGATAGTTTCAGCAGCCTCACCTCCTACAGCGCCAGACAACGTGCCGGCACGTGGAAAGCTGCCACTTCATCCGCCGATGAAGATGATGAGGGACGTCCACGGCGAACCCGCCTTCTTGAGTCCGCCGTTGCGAAGCTGAAGAAGCTCCAGAAGCCTCTTGCCAACTCACTCCTCGCTCGTCGATGGATTCC
Source organism: Jaenimonas drosophilae (assembly GCA_030849065.1). NCBI lineage: Eukaryota > Euglenozoa > Kinetoplastea > Trypanosomatida > Trypanosomatidae > Jaenimonas > Jaenimonas drosophilae. The sequence continues at coordinate 127,828 of JASAON010001646.1, forward strand.
ACGCAAAGCTAGTTTCAGTGCCTTCTACCTCACAGGCCTGGTGACCGTCGTGTGCTTGTTTTGGTATTGGGGGAACCTGGAGGTACCCTGCCGACGCAGTGTGACTGCAGCCGTGGAACATGAGCTCCTGACACCATTCCTGACCTCCCACACGCAGCCACGGAATGTAGATCCCTTCAATCCTCGCGGCGGCATGCTGCGTCGCGCGAACCGACATGGACAGGAGCCGGCGGAGGGTGGCCGCTACACCGAGGCGTGGAAGCGCTTCCTCCGCCACAACCCAGAAGCACGTCACTCGCCCTTTGCCGAGCTCAAGGAAATCCCACAGGCCAACTACAGCCTCATTCGTGATGCTGCACGCATATACAACAGTGAGCTGGATCAGTGCCAGGCCTTTGTGGTTCCCCTGCGGAAGGTGGAGCTGCTGCCTCTCATCGCCTTTGGTATTCACTGCCTCATTCGTCTAGCGGAGTGTCTCTTTGTGCATCGATTCCGCTCAGGTGCGGAGGATCTTGTAACACCATTTGCAACCATTGCCGGTTGTACCTTCTACGCCATTGCTGCCCTCTCCAGCAGCATCGTCCTCTTCGTGTCAGTACGAAGCACCAGCGCTGAACGAGGCTTTTTTGCCGCAGGACTGCACCCCGATGACGGGAATACCTCACGGAGTCGGTTTTCTGTGCTCCTCGAGGCGCGGAGGAAGAACACCACCTCGGCGATGCACCTTGGCGCGCAGGATGATCTCGTCCACATGGGGCGCCTCGCCGCCCCAATGGCCTACGTGGTGAATACCAGCACCTTCTACGTCCCTGCGGTGGTGGTCGGGACGCTCTTCCTCCTTCATTTACTGCTACAGGTGGTTCAGGCCATCCACCACGACGCGCTGGCGCAGCTGCGTCGGCCCGTTCGAGCACGCTTCGGCTCGCGACGTCATCGGATTGGTGTGGTGATTCAAGCACTCCGTGATGAAGGCATCTTAGGCCGACGGTTGGCCGTTGCGCATGCCGTTGCCACCGCGAGTAACAACCGCGACACGGCTCTCCTCAAGCGGGACGGTCTAACTGCACGAAACACAACTTCTTCCACCACAGGTGGGGAGGAAGTGGACGGCCACACGGGTGCAGAGGCCAACCCCAGACACCCAGGTGCAGGTCGGGACTACACGCCAAAAGGCGTGGAGCAGCTGCTGCTGCATCACTTCCCCTACCGCCTGCTCTTTCAGTACGTTCTGGAACCCCACTACACCTGCGAGATCTTCATGTACGCTGTGAATGCCATTAGCAACGCCGTCCTCCTCTTCTATGCCGTCTTCCCTCCCGCCGCTCTCTCCATCGCCATGCCACTCCTTCCGTACTACCAAATTGATCTGGATGGTGGGGCGGTCCTCCGCCCCAACATCGTGGCGGTGATGTTGTGCATCCTCCTCGCGAGTCTGGCACCCTTCGTATTCACGGCACTGAACCTCAGCCTCACCGCTGCGGAGCACCGACGCTTCTGGGCAGACGTGAATGAGGAGCGTGAGCTTCTCGCCACACTCCTCACTGTGCAGGAGGCAAAGTACGCACGTCCACCTCAGCCGAGGGCAGGTGGCGCTTTCAAGGTACCGCCGCCACCAACTCGGAGTGGTGAGGAGGTGGAACGCATGATTCATCGTGACACCATCTTAAGTGGTGGGGAGGATGAGGAAGAGGAAGAGGAGGATGTACGAATGGCGGCAGAGACGGAGGCTGGTCGCCGTCATCGCGAACTGCGCACGGCGCTGCAGCTGGAGCTCCTACCCCAGAACAACATTATCCCCTACATTTACTAAGTGGCACACACACAAACTGAGGATATTGGTGTGGCCAATTTGGATGTCGTGGACCACTACCATGGATGGTGATGAAACTGCTTTTGGTTGACGTGCGTTACAATCACTTGGCTTGGACTGTACTTCTTCACCCTTGTGTTCCTGTGTGTGTGTGTATCTGTGCTCACATGAACACCCTCGTACACACTCCTCTCCCCCCCCTCTCTCTTCTTCTTTTGCAACCATCAACAACAACACGTGTGTGTAGGTGATCACCTCCTCACCACGATGCCTTCGGTGGGGTCGTCGTACACCTTCGCCGACTTCCTACGTCGGCTGGAGCGGAGTCCCGTGGATCACATGAGCCCACTGTACCACGCTCATCGCGAGCTCTTCGTCCATCGCCCAGACATGATGGTGGAGGCGATACGCTCCCTCAGCTGGGAGCGTGGGGCAGAGCTCCTGCGGGCGGCCTACTATGCCCAGCCCGTGGACGCTGAGGCCTACCGCGCGGTGTTGGCACGCATGTTGCGGCACAATCGCTTTGTGCTGCGGGAGCGTGCAGGTTCTCTGGTGCCCTGGCAAGCAGCCCTCAACGTGTACAGCGAGGCTCTTCACGCCCACGGAGCCACGCTGCCTTCACGTGTGACGGTGTCCACGTTGCGGCTTCTGGCACCATCGCGGCAGTGGCGGACCTCACTCGGCCTCCTGACCTTGGCCGAGAATCATGAGCAGCTCACCAAAACCATGTTGGTGGATGCAGCTCATGGCTGTGCCACGCCAGAAGCCTGGAGCCACGCATTGGCGCTGTTGCATCATCTTCACGCCGAGGACCCTGCCCGACTGACGGGGGCCATTCTAAGTTTGCGGCCCCACACGCAGGCCGAACAAGACCAGCTGGAGCAGTACTCCATGCTCCCCCGTGGAGATGCCCACGCGGACCCCACCCCATCTCTTGCCCAGCGGCATATGTTGCGTGTTATGAGTGAGGTGATTGGTGCCACACCGTGGGAGGTGGCGTTGTCGGATGAGTTGGGCCACAGTTTCCTCACCCACCTCGTTGCGAGCACAGCCTTTCCGGCGGAAGAGAAGCTGCAGCTCCTCTCCACCGCCCTGGCAGGCTTCCCGTACACGGAGGTGCTGAAGATCCTCACGGACTATGCAGAGATCAACCTCCTTCCTCAGCCAGCCACTTCACTGGTAAGCGGAGAGGGGGCGAAGGAGGAAGATGAAGATGTGGATGGGGGTCAGAGCCCAGCAGCCATGTTGGCCGATGCCAAGGAGGATGCCTCGTCCACTGCCCTACTTCCATCACCGGGTGATTCGTTAGAGGCCTCCATGACCATTGTTGGCGCCTTGTCGGTGCAGCTGGGATGGACCTCCTGCTCGCCCAACACCATCGCCACACTCCTGGCGCTTCTCGTCCGTCGCGGGCCATCCCCGCGTGCAGCCCACAACCTCATCCTCGCCGCCTCACGAATTGGGGCAGTGAGTGAGTCCTCCCCTCTTCCAGCGGCGGCACGCCATCCATTGGTGCTATCTACCCTGCTCCAACGTTGTGCAGATGATGAGGAAAGTGAGGATGGCTGGTCCATTGCGGTGAGAGAGGTGCTTTTGGATGATGCCGTCATTGGCTTTCCTTCAGTGGCAACGGCAACCGACGTGTTGAGTGCCTTGGTGTTGGCGATGCGTCGGGCAAAGCAGGTCCATCTCATGGTCCGTGTGCTGCAGGAACACATTATACCAACAGGAAGCAAGCTCAGCCCTCCTGCGGTGGAGGCCATGATGGAGGCCATTCTCGCCTACAACCGTGCGCGTGGTATTGCATCATCCATGGGCGACGAGAAGGTGGCTGAGGCAGCAGGACGCCCCGTTCATTGGATGACGGCGCTCAGCTTCCTCACCACTGGGCAGCCGTGCCATACCGAGGCCAGCATCCGCCAAACAGGTACTGGCCCATCCGCAGGCGCACCCTCACGTACACCTACCCAGCACGTGGCCCTGCACACCAACCTGTCGGGCGCGATGCTCAGCCTTGCCATTGCCATTTGTGTGGAGGCGGGCAGCCCCCGTGGGGGCCTACGGACGTTGGCCTACGCTCGCGATTCCACCAAGCTGGAGCTCGCCCTTGGTGAGGAAATCAAGGCATTCCTCTATTCCATCATGTACGGCCGGGAGTACGAGGCCAAGGCCATTGTGAAGCACGCAACGGCCAAACATGGGCAAGAGGCGACGAGGACTCTGCAAACCTTGTTGGAGCTCCACGGCGAACGTCAGGCGCGGCTTGACGGGCAGCAAGCGATTGGCTAGGGTGCGTGGCACCATTTCCACCTTCGTCGTCATCACACATCTCCGCCTTCCACTTGGTGGTTGGTCTTTCTTCGGTTAATCATCATCAACTTCGTTGATCTGAGCTCATCATGGTGCACATCTATGTCCTGTAAAACATGTTCCATACGTCAATCACCTCCCTTCACTTCTTTGTTTTGTTGGTATAAGAGGCTTCGAGCCCACTGAACGTTACGTTGATCATCCTCCTCCACAAACACACATATACAAGCTATCGGTTGCCATGTCTGAGGCGGAGGTTGCTGCGCGCTCCACATCAAAGGTGAAGATCGAGGAGAAGTGGGACCACTCACTGGAGAATCTCATCCGAAAGACCTCCATTGGCTTCGCTGCCGGCTTCATTCCAGCCTTGTTCCTCGCCCGGGCCCCCGTTGCCCGTGCCGGCCTCCTCGCCCTCTGCACCGGCATTGGCAGTGGCATTGCCTATGGTGAGGCTCGCTACCTCTTTGATCATGATGTGATGTTTGACAAGCGTCATCTTGTGCAGCTCCAGTTGGTGTCCAGCCCCACAACGAGCTCATCTTGAGGGCACTCACTCACTCGCACCTGTGTACGTGGTGGTGCACCACAATGGGCCCGCTAGGTTCCACGGGTTAGCACAGACGGTACCGGTTGCGGTGATAGATCGCCTCCAGCCTTCTGAAACACGAACATCTCTCGGACCCCCCCCCCTCCCCTGTGGGCAGCCTGACTGCTTGAATGGCACAGGTGTATTGTTTGCCCTTGTTGGTGACCCAACTTGCTATACATACCGTTCATCTCCTCCTCCTCTGGTTGCTTGGTAAAGCTGCTCACCGCTAAGTTCTAACGCACACAAGCACCTCACTCCCTCCCCCCCCTCTTGTTCAGGTGATCTGACAAAGAAGGTACAGTGGCGGCGTGGTAGTTGGTGTGCTGGTGTACCAGCAGCCGTGCTTAGTTCCTTTACCATCTTTCAATACACGCACATATATACACACACACCCCAGAAGCAAGGCCTACTTCGGATCTATCCTCTTCAACCCCCAAAACACACATTGTGGTGCCCGTGTTGAATGGTTAGTCCGCGGTGGATTGCAGCTTCTCTTCTTATTCTCTTCCTCTCATTTGTTATACTCTGGTTCTGTGAGTGCCGCGCTATCGCCATGTCCGTCTTCGGTTCATCCATGTTTGGGGGCACCATTTCCACCTCCTCTTCAGGGGAGGGTAGATCTCGTAAGGTCCTTCTGGCGGGCGGCGTGTTGTGCGCCATCACCGCGACTGCCTCCATCGTTGCCATCGTAACGAAGCGGCGTCGAGGACGGGAGATGCGCCAACAGCATCAGCGAGGCTCTGCGGAAGCTCACGTTGGCAATGCCAAGGTTTTGGCTGGCACTGGCTCGTCGGCCAACGGAGCAGCGGTGTCAGGCAGCCGACCCACCATGGTGCTGCCCATCGCCAAGAAAACATCAAAACAAGCGAACTCAGATGCAACAGCATCACCAAAACAGCAAACAGCAACAAGTGTGGCAGATGGGTCCACGCCCAAGTCAACGGGCTCACCAACCTTCAATGAGTCCCTGACGACGCCTACCACGACGAGTGCAGAATCATCTGCCCGGCGTGCCAACTACAACCAGGCGGACTCGCAGCCACTCAAGGAAATTCTCAGCAACTCCGACTTGGCCTTTGACGAGAAGGTTGATCGCTGCGCCAAACAACGACTATCCACCCTAGAGGAGATACGTCGTGCACTGCGCAAGGTGAATTCAGAACACCAGGATATTCAGCACCGAGTGGATGACCTCATTCAGAGCTCCAGCGAGGTGTCCTTCGTCATAAACACCCCTCCTTCCACCGCGACTGCGTAGTCAATCCGCTCCCGTTAACCACTCCCACCACTACCCCTCCTCTATCTCCCACCAAACCAACACACACACACACCGCCATCACTCCCATACTACTATACCAACCGTTGTTGCTATATATGGATTTTTGTTGATTGCGGGTCGGTGACTCTTCTTCGATGGCGCATCCAACACAGTATTGTTGAGCTTCATCCATCGCGCGCGTTCCACCCCCAGGTTCCCACTCACGTCCTCTCCTTGGTACCTTTTCATCATTGTTGTTGCACACACATACACACACAAGCTATCATGGGTTATTGGTCAGTGTATGTGGATGCCACGGTTTCCCACCCGCCCGCCCGCTCGCTCCTTGCGCACAGCGTCCAGCTTGAGCTCAACACGAGAATTTGTGACGCCAAACTTTCACTTTGTTCTTCTTCTCCCCAACAACGCCAACATCTCTTCATCAACATCACACATTATTGTGCCGCTGTTAGATTGCTTGTGTGTGTGTGTGTGTGTGTGCCTGACTATCTTTTACTTCAATCCGAACCTTTGTTTGCTTCAACACAGTAGCGACGTAGTGTTGCCCTGCTATTATTCACTGACCAGCCTACCATCGTCGTAGGCCCTTTCTAGCACTCCATCCGCACGTCTCTGCACCTCGGAGGTAAATCACTGATTTTGATAGAAGATGGCTGAAAAACCTTCCGCTCCGGCCGAGAGCCGCCCAATGGCGCGCTCTCACGGCATGCTCATTTACAACAACGACATCACCCCAGATAGTCTTGTTGATATGCCAGGTGACCGCAAGGTGGAGGAGATCATCTCCAGCGTCATGGCCAACTCCTCTGAGTTCAAGCTCAACAAGGAGGACCACACCATGGCCAACTTGCTCCGCATGAAGCTCCACGACAGCCGTATGGTGCAGATCGCCGGCTACAAGGTGCCTCACCCTACCCAGCATCGTGTGGAGCTGCGCGTTCAGACTGCATCTGATGGTAGTGCAGCCCCGATCCCAACGCCCAAGGCCGCACTTCAGCAAGCCATTGCCGACTGCTTGGCGGATCTTCAGAGCTTCGAGGAACAGCTTCGCGCAGAGGCCCAGGCAAAGGGCCTCTAAACACATTTGGTTCTCCGGAACTGTTTAATTCAATACATACACAACCTATAGCATCAGTGGTGCTACACGTAACGGCTGAAGATCAACTTCATGTGCAACTATACACTCTTTCCATCTTATTTCTTGCTATTTTGTATGTTGCACCGGTATAGGTCGTCAGATCTCGACACTTGCACAGGCAAACGAGACTGAGAGTGGTAGCTCCCACTTGTGAGGAGCTCGTTCATCCTTTTTTTTCTCTTTTGTCTGATCCTGTGTGAATCGCTGTTGTTTGACACGCATTGGTTCCTATTCGGGTGTTGTTTGGTGAGGTTTGCACTGGCAGCCGCTTGCATTGCAGCATATACCTTTATACTTTGCACATACACACTCACACACACACATACACACACGACGTGTGTCATATCCCACGATGGACTCCGCATCATCCCCCAAGGTTAGCCTCCACCAGCGCCACGCCTCGTTGCCATCACCTAGTCCGCACCACAGCCATGCCAGTCGAGCACACATTCATGCCAAGACACAGTCGTTGGTAGTCTGGGTGGTAAAGATTGCCATTGTTCTGTTGTGGATGCTCGTGGTGACGACGGCCATGACCCTCGACGTCGTGATGGACATCTTCCAAGGCCAAGTGGCCTCAACGAACACCACCACCACCGTGGCCTTTCCATCAAAGCTGATGGTGACGGCCAGTGTGGCGCTGCACGCTGTGGGGCTCTTCCTGATCGCCTTGTTTGGCCGAATCCGGCAGAGGCACTTCCGCTTTTACCAACCTTTTGTGGGTGGCCACACCTTCGTTTCGATGCAGGCTGTTGGCTATAGCATGGGCATCACCGCCAACGTGGTGAAGCTGATGTTGGCACGTGGGGGATCTACGGCGCCAGCAAACACGCACGACCCCGTTCGCTATGGGGTCGTGACCGTCCTTGGTGCGCTGGCGGTGCTTAGTCAGCTGCTCCTTGTGTCGTCCATCTCTTACTTCATTGCTCCACGCAACACCTCAGCATCACCAAAACGACGCAGTCGGGTGACGGTGGATTTTGGCCCTGAGCGTGCGCATGATGGAGAGCTCGCCTTCGCCACCCTTCTCAGTGCCATTATGGTGGCCACGTCGGTGGTGGCGGAGTACTTCCCATCCTTCCAGCCCATCAACGTCTTGGTGATGCTGCTCTTTACGAGTGCTGCTCTTGTTATTCAGCTCCGGGTCGGGAGCACCGGCAGCCCATCTTATCGCTTCTTTCTCCCCTACGTGCATGACTTGAAGGCCTGCATCCTGCAAGTCTTTGGCAACACCATGTTAACGCTCTTTGCGTGTGGCGGCATGGTGATTTTCCGCGCGACGGACGCATCCGAGGCAGCGTCGTGGCACCTCGCCTGCGGCTTGTTGGGATCTGCGGGCATTGGATTGCACTCCATGGTTCTTTGGATGAGTGTTGTGGGGAAGCCCTCGGGCACCGGCCGCAACTTAACCAAGTCAGCCATGTACGGGCCCTTCATCTCCACCGCCGTCTGCCTCATTTTGTGCCTCGTCGTCTGCGGCATGCCAGCGGATGGCGCTGTGGCTCTGCCCATGGCACACTGGGCCCCCTTTTCCTCCTCTCTGCACCTGGATCAGGGCCTGGAGCCCCTACGCTCCCTTGGCATCTTGCTCCTCTTTGCCCTACCACCCTTGACGCACTTTCAGGGCAACCTCATCTTTGGTGCGCGCTACGCCATGTGGCAACCCTTTGGCGGGAGTCCAGAATTTGTTGTGCTGCAGGCCTCTGGGTGGGCAGCCTACGGCATCTCCCTCTTCTTCGCCACCCTCCACGCCACCGAGACGGAGCACATCAACTTTCTCCTCCTCTTCGCCGCAGCCCTCCTCCTCGCACAGCTCTGTCTGCACCTCTCCCTCTTTGCCTTTGATCGTCGTCGTGGGGATGGGTCGAGCTCTCCGCCGCGCCAGGGGAGCCCAACCTCCCCACGCGAGGGCTCGCCATGGCGGTCCGAAGCGGAGGAGATGGGGTGGAGCCTGTTGGCCATGTTGCAGAACCGCGAGATGCTCCTCGCCATCGTCTTTGGCCTCACAGCCCTGCTCATGCGTGTGGTGTGCGATTTGGTCAGTTACTCTCAAGCACGTTGGTCTCTGAGTGCGGCGGTACCCGTCGCCCTTCTTCTTCGCATGTCAACGATGCTGAGTGGCCTCAGCCTACCGGTGACGGCCCTCGGCCTCTCCACCCGAGCTCCAGCTCGAGTGGCCCTGCAGACGACGGGCTTCGTGGCGCTCCAGGTCCTGGCGTGGGGACTCTATCTCTGCTGTGCCATGGTGGAGATGCTGAGGCTTCTCACACGCATGCGAGACCGCTCGAGCGGTGTTGGCGTTGGTGAGTTGGTTGGTGCGCTCGTCCTCGGCCGCGAGGCCACGACAGCCTCTGACATCTCCGCCACCTACTTCGCCGCACATACCGTGCATGGGCTACTGCTGAGCCTGCCGCTCTTGGCGGGCATCTTGAGCCACATCTTCCTTGGCCAAGCACAGCAGGCCCATGAGCTGGAGAGTCGGCAAGTTGCGGATGCGATTGAAGAGCTTCAGCTGTTGCTGCGCAAACAGCACGATGGTGAGCCAGAGTGGCGAGAGGTGGAGGAACGCAGCGATTCCCTTCTTCGCATCGTTGCGGGCCATCATTGGCCCGCCCAAGACGCGACGGATGTCATGAAAGGACCCATCAGCACAGCCGATGTGGAGTCCAGCAAAGGCGCCGCACGCTTCATTGCCGCCTTGATGTGTGTGGCGAGCGCCGTCACCTTCATTGCGGCCTCCTTCACGGCTGCCCAACAACCCGCCGTTGCCATTGTGTTTGGCTTCACGGGCCTACTCATGACCTCCTTATCCTGCTGCTCGCTGCAGTTCATCTACGGAGCTCGGCTGCATCATGCCACGGGGCAGTACGCCATCTTCATGCCCTTCGTGGGTGGCCGTCGCTTTGTTCTCTATCAAGCCTGTGGGTGGTCCTGCTACACCATCGCCTTTGGCTTGCTCATCGCGGCGGTGGTGGAGCGCCAGGCGTCGGCCGCCATGTGCCTCTTCATGGGTGCCGCCAGTGTGGCAGCACAGCTCCTGGTGCTGCAGTCCATCCCACTCTTCACGCCGGGGACCACAGACTCTGCCAGGCACCCATCACTGCTGCAGCGCAACGCGGAGGGTCTCTTGGCGGTCTTGACGGTGGTGGGCACCTTCTTCCTCGCACGGGCCTACGAATTCGCCTCGGAACACGCCCATCAACAACTGCAGGACGGCAGCCACCAGCTCCGTGGGGAGGATGGCGCCGCGCCTTCCCCGCTGGTATCGGTGATTCTGTGCTCCATCTCTGTTTGCCTCGCCATCCCCATGGGGCTGACCTCGCTGCAACGGCAGGCCGAGCGAGACGGCCTCACGCCGCTCAGCCTCCTTCGCCATGGCGAAGAGACGGACTCCGATGGGGAATCTGATAGCCAGCCCATCTCTCACCGACGGTCAAGCACCTTCTCCACGGGTATGGCCTCACGCCAGGGTACGGAGGGCGCCGACAGCAACTTCAGCAGCGGTCGTGGCGGTGGTGGCGGTGTGAGTGGCGAGGTATCAACCCCCGCCAGCTCTCTTGCCCCACGAAGCCGGCCCACTGCGGGGCGCTACATCTACGCCGTTGTTTATGCCATCTCCACGGTGTTGGTCCTCTTCGTTGCCTGTGTGCTCCCCATTGCCCTCTTTGTGTTGGTGTACGGCTACCTCTACGAACCCTCGTGGTCCATGAGCTCCGTCGCCTACGCCTATCAGGGGATGATGCTCTTTTTTGCCCTTCTGATACTCACCCCCATCCTGATTCACCACCTCGCCCGCTCCCACAGACTCCTCCGCTCCATCCACAGCGCCATCTGCTGCTGGGCCATCTACTCCATCCCCACCTACACCATCGTTGGCGGGGTCTCGCCGCCGTTGGTCGTAAACACCCGCGGAGCCTGGCTCTTCGCCTTCAACATGTGCTCCATGGCCTGCCTCTCCACCCTTCCCTTCGTGCACCTTGTTGGCTTCGTCATGAGCATCGTGGCTGGGGCCGCCTTCGCCCATCACCATTTGTACTACTGCGGATACGAGGGGAAGGCACCGGTGGTGGTGCTCGAGGCCATTTCAGATCTCGGCTGCGCACTCTTTTGGGTGTGCTACTGCCGCCGTTTCGCCGGTCGGCCGGAGATGACAGGGCGGCTGCACAGCCCCGCGGCCACCAAGTTCTTCCAAAAGTACTTCTTCGTTGGCATGGCCAACTACTTCAAGCTGAAGATTCTTCGCCATGAGGGGCCACTGAAGCCGCTCCATCCCACTCAGAGCCAGGCGCTTCCTTCATCCTCCACTGTGGTGGACCTCAACGACCCCGCCAATCAGTACATCTTCTCCTTCCACCCACACGGCGTCTTCCCTGGAACGGCCCTCTACGCCCCCAAAACACGCTTGTGGGAGAAGACAGTTGGTGCCAATGACCAGCACAGCATCTGCACACACTGCGCTGACGTCATCTTCTCCGTCCCACTCATGCGCGAGTTCCCTCTCTCCGTCAACGCACGCAGCGTCTGCCGTCGTGGCATTGAGAACGTCCTGCGAGAGGGCAACTCCTCCATGATCATTACAGGTGGGCAGGCGGAGATGCTGCTGACGAAGATGAGCGAGACGGAGATGCACCTCGTGTGCCACCACAAGGGCTTCCTTCGAGTGGCACTACGCCACCGTGTGCCACTGGCCCCCATCCTCTCCTTCAGCGACAGCAACATCATGGACAACATCCATTGCATCTCCATCCAACGATGGTTCTTGAAGTGCATTGGATTCCCATTTCCTGTGGTGCCACACGGTCGGTGGCGGCTGCCCCTGCCAACCACGCGGCCCATCACCATTGTGGTTGGGCCGGCGTTGCGGCCCGCGGAGGGTCGCGAGGACCCCGATGACCCAGCCTGCGTGGAGGAGATGCGGATTCAGTACTTTGAGTGTCTCGAGACGCTCTTCTACGCCTACCGAGAGGCAGCGGGCTACCCACAAATGCGGCTCTTTCTTCATGATGGGGTGGATGATGAGGGAGAGGATGAAGTAGTGCCGTCTGGAGGCCACACGTCGAGCGCCATACGGCGAGCCATCGCCCGCACCGCCGCGGTGAAGGCTCGACGAACTGCTGCCGCTGGTGGCACCAAAGTGAAGGACGAATGAGAAGGTATATTTGAGGTGGGTGAGAGGGGGGGGGAGCTGCTACGTCCAACAGTCTTGAGAACTGTTTTTTTGATGTCCACAAGACGACGTCTTCATCGTCGCTGCTCACTCTGCTCCCCCAACGCCACGATGTAGCGCACAAGAATACGGGCGTCCGCGAAGGGGAATTCAATCGAGCATCATGTGAAGCTCTGCTGAGTAGTACTCGGAAACACAAGTGGCATATATGAAGGTTGGTTCCTTCACACTGCACCATGAAATGACACACCAAACATACATTCCTGTCATCTCTTCTCTTGATTTCTCGTTGTTGTATCTCTAACAACACACTCACACACACATAACGCGTACCAACGAATGAAGCTCACTAGTTTTTCCTTACAAGAAGTACACGTTGAGCTGCTTGGCTGAGCCACCACTCTGCTTCACGTTGCTTTATACAACTACGTGATTTGGTCTATCCATCTGGCCTCACAACCCTTCCCATATACCTCTCTGTGCTCCTGTGCGTGAGGGGTATTCACGCCCCCACACAACTCTAGCACACGGCTCTTCATAATGACGGGAGGCTCCAAGATGCATCGGCGCACAAGCTCCGTGCTGCTCGACCTCGTCTCGTCCTCGCTGGAGGACAGCCAACGTCATAGCGCCATCCCTCTCCCCGCCTTCTCCGCCATCTCCTTGGTTGTGGTGTGGGTGCTGGACCTCTTCGCCTCCTTCGTCTGCTTCGCCATGGCGGAGGTGTACCAATCCACCCCGGAATTCCCGAGGGATTTTGTGGTGATGACGGGCGTGGCGCTAACCTTGTTGGCCTGTATTCTGCCCCACTTTCTCGGCCGTCGGCGCCACGGCACCAGGCACTGGAAGCTCTACCAACCCTTCCGAGGAGGCCAACGCTTCGTGGTGCTCCAGGCCTTTGGCATCCTCCTCGTCGCGCTCTCTGTTATTTGCGCCATCACCTACCTCTCCGTGGTGGACGTTCACCTGTCGCAGCTTGGCCAACTCTCTGTCATTAGCATTGCTTCCTTGTTGGGCAACGTGCTCATTATGTTGTCGGTGCGCTACTTCAGGCCCCACGCATCCAAGCACAGCAAATTCTCCGCCTCCTTCAGCAGTGCCAACTACTCCCCCAATGGCGTCCCACAGCGCGTGCCGCGTGCGGAGATCATCCTCGTTGGCGCCTTTTGCGCCGGCCAGGCTGCCATCATGGTGGTGGGAAGTGTGTGGCCAACCCTGGCACGGAGCTGTGCCATCCTCCTCCTGGTGGCCCAGGCCTTCACCTTCGCCCTCATTTACCTCATTATTGGCTGCCGCTACACCCCAGGCTTTCGTTGGTTCATGTTCCGACTCCAGCGGCGCATGGATACGCTCATTATGTGGGTCATTGGCCTCCTCATGGCACTCGCCTTTGGCGCCAACGCCCTCCTCATTCAGCGCCACCGCAGCTCCACCCCGGCAGGCTTCATCGCCGTCACCTCCTTCAACGTCTTCGTGTCCTGCGCCTTCCTCCTCTTTGTGCGGACCACACCCTTCAAGGTGCAGGAGAATGCTCTGCGGACGACCATCTCCGAGTACGGTGGATTTGCCGTATGTATCTTCTCTGCTCTTCTTGGTGCTGTTTGCATCCTCGCAGCGGTTTACGTGCAGCACCATCACGCGGAGCTCTCGGTGCTGATTGAAGGAACCGAGTGGACCCAGCTGGATGCCCTCATGAGCTTTCTCACCCTGCTTCAGGGCTTCTCGCTGCTCCTCGCCCCCATTGTGCAGAGCGCCGGTCGCGCCATTCATGGTCCTCGCTGCACCCTCTTCACCTCCGCACGTTTGCCTCCCACCTTCATTGTGGTCCAAGGGGCTGGTTGGTTGGCCTACGTCCTCGCCCTTCTAAACTACTTCCTGTTCGTCACTGCACAGAGCACCATCACCTTCTGCTTCTCCTCCCTCGCGGGTGTTCTGAGTGTCTTGTTTATCACCTTCTCCATCCGCGTATTCGCGGACGCACCGCAGAGGACGGACAGCCCCACGATGGAGAGCCCACGTGATGGGTGTGGCTGCGAGACAAGCTCAACAACGGGGGGCAAGTCCAACACCAGCAGCGGTGAATATGGATCCCCCCTGCTCCAGCGGCAGTCGGAGCTGGAGGACAGTGGGGACCAAAGCAGCGTCGTGGCGGACCTCATCAATGGCCAACTCATTCTGGCCTACGTCTGTGGCTTGACCAACCTCATGGTGCGCATCATCGTGGACATCTCTTTGCAGGAGTTCTGGGAAGGAAGTCCCATACCCCGACTTCATTTAATCGCACTGGGCAGTCTGGGCTTCATCCTCTCCGTCCCACTCGCCCACCTCTCTGGGAGAGACAAGGGCATTCAGGTGTTCCGGCCCTTCCACGGCAGTGGCCGCTTCATCGCCTTCCAGGTGCTTGGCTGGGCCATGTACTCCCTCATTTTGGTGCTTGGTGCCATCTCCATCATCATTGTGTGGGCAGAGGAGCTCTCGCTGAGCATGGTTCTGCCAAAGGACAATGGCATGCCCGTACGCTCGTGGTGTTCCATTGTTGGGCTCTTTCAGCTCTTTCCGTTGGTCCTCATCACCTTGTCCATTGAGGCGGAGTCGCGGGTGACGGTCGGGGTGGCACGCATGCGCTGTGTTGCCGCGGAGTCCTACGCGGTGCTGCACACCTTCTTCAAGGAGCGCTACGAGTCGGAAACGGATGAGGTGCAGAGACGGGTGCTGCAGTTGGCCTTCCGCACCATGATGGCTCCCGCGTTGGAGCGCTACGAGATTGGTGAGTCGGGTGAAGTGGATGACCTCGCACTCCAGACCCCCACCGCCTCTCCGCTGCTTCGGACGGCAGACCAACAGCGGGAGATGGGTGACGGCGTCGGTCTCATCATCATCCTCACTTCCTGTGGGTGTGCCACCTTCTTTCTGCTCTCCTCCATGTTTGCCCACATTGGCGTGCTTCACCTCGCCTTCGCGGTGTGCGGCTTCCTCACCTGCACCGCCACCTGCATCGGCCTTCACGCCGGCTACGGCGTACTGCGGCATGGGTCCTCAGGCCTCTATAAGCCTTTCATGCCATTCCAGGGTGGTTCCCGCTTCATTGCGTGGCAGGCCATGGGCTGGGCCGCCTACTCCCTCACCTTCCTCCTCACCCTCATTGCGGTCTTGGAACCACACATGCTGACGGTCTGGAGCACCATTTCCGCCTCCGTCTTCTCCGTCTTGGCACAGTGGGCCCTGTTGCGGTCCATTCCCACCTTCACAACCCAAACTGACTTCAGCGTGAGCTCCGCAGAGGCCTTCCTCGCCCACAATGGTGAAGGCATGGTGGCCATCCTCACCTTCGCCAGCGCCATGGTGTCTGGGTGGGCCTACGAGTCCATGGCCACCTTCATGGTGGTGGTGCCAGCAGGGACGGGAGGTGCCTCAACTGCTGCAGACTCCCACCCTCGTGGTGGTGACTTCTTCGCGGGTGAAGGTCGAGTACGTGTGCCCTTCATCTTGACGGTGCTCGGGCTGTGGTTTGCCGTGCCCTGCGTCCTCATCGCCCTTGGCCGTACCACACGTCAGTGGGAACGGGTCACCCAGCGATCGGCCAAGCCACGAGGCAAGGCGCACCGCCCGCCTGGCAGCCCAGACGCCGATGAGGAGCCATCCCCCGGAGAGAGCAGCCCGCCCATGATTGCCACCTTCATCACCAACGTGTTGGAGGTGGCCGTGCTCATCTTCTCGGTGCTCTCTCCCATGTCCCTCTTCTTTGTGGTGTACTATCTCTCCAGCAGCTTCACGCCGCGGGTGGTGGAGGTCATCACAGCAGCCATGCCCTTGGTGTTGGGCAGCTTGCTCTTCCTCACCGTTATACCCTTCATCGTCACGAGGGGGCTGCCCAATTGTTTGGTCTGTTTTCAGTGCGGGGTCATCACCTGCTGCCTCTATTGCCTACCCGTGCTCATTGGTGCTGTGCTCTTCTCCCCAGCCCTGATCCTACCGAGTGCAGGGACCTACTATCTCACCATCAACACCTTCGTCCTCACCACGTTGGGCTTGTACCGTCAGGTGCGCCTACTTCTGCGGCTCTCGGGTTATGCCGTGATTGGTGCAGCAACCTTCTTCTACTACGATGGGGTCATGTCCCACGGCTTCGTGATGGATAGGGAGGCCTGGACATACCTCATCAACGTAGTTCTCGTTCTGGCGTGGCTGCGCTACCTCCGACGCTACGAAGGGAAGCCCTCTCTCACCGGAGCCCAACGCAGTGCGGGCTTCATTGACTTCTGCCGTCACCACATCTTCAACCAGTGTGTCAGGTACTTCAGCTTTAGGATTATCCTCGATGACCCCTCCGTGAGTCTGCGGGAGGAGGATGGCCGGCGCTACTTCTTCTCCTTCCACCCGCACGGCGTCTTCCCGGGCACCGCAATGTGGGCCGCCCTCACGGAGGAGTGGCAGCGGGTTGTTGGCACCAATACCAAGGCCGTGGTCACCACACATGTGGCGAGCATCATCTTCAACGTTCCCGGTGTACGAGACTTCAACCTCCTTCTTGGAGCCCTCTCCGTGACTCGCGCGAGCATCGTCAGCAGCCTCGAACGGGGCAACAGCGTCTGCGTCGTCACTGGTGGTCAGGCGGAGATGCTGCACACGCGCATGAGCAGGCACAAGATGACCCTCGTGACGCAACACGTGGGCTTCATTCGTCTAGCAATTGCACAGCGTGTCCCGCTGGTGCCGCTGCTGTGTTTGGCAGAGAACAACCTCATGGGTCTCGTCTCACTACCAAAGATGCAGCGCTACACACTTCGATGGCTCGGCTTCCCGTTTCCCACAATCCCCTACGGGCGTTTTGGCTTGCCACTCCCCTTTGCCACCCCACTCACCCTCATTGTGGGGCGCTGCATCAACATACCAGAAGGTGCGAGCGCTGACAATGAAGAGGATGTGCGAAAGCTGGCGGAGCTGTACTTCTCGGAGCTGAAGGAGCTCTTCTATCGTCACCGCGTTGAGGCTGGCTATCCAGAGATGGAGCTGGAGCTCGTCAATGACAAGGAACGGCGGAAGCTGGAGCAGGAAAAGCGGGCAGCCGCAAAGGCATCTGGTTCATCATAAATGCATCATCAAGAATAAGCTTGTGCAGCTGTGCTCATGTGCGTCCTCATGCATCAACATTATTGTTTCTTTCTTCAAGATACCGCCTTCATTCCGAGTACACGTCGTGTGCTCTCGTTGCTATACCAATCACCAACATATCGAGGATGATTGATGCAAACAAGCAGCAGCAGTTGGCATCATCATCATCATCTTCGTCATGCTTCTCGTTCCTTCCTTCATCATTGTCTGGCTTGACCTTTACGCGTGCCACACCCACCCCCTCAACCAACTCCATCAGTGCCTCCATGCGCCGTACTGCGGTTGTTCTTTGAATACAAACACAATAACACACACACTCCTCCTCTCTCCCTCTCTTCTCTTGTATACCTCACTAGACCTACTTCACACGTGTACGTGCGGAGGTTTGAAGCGATGAGCTTCACTTATGTTCCTGGCACCTCCCTGCGTCTGACCTCCTTTGATACCTCAGATAAATCTGCATGGAAGGCTGTGGAGGCACCCTTGACGGTGGACCTCTCCTTCTCCGTGACGGAGGTGGTGCCGCCTGGGGCGGTGTGGTCGCTGTGCTACCGGGCTGATGTCGCCGACCAAGAGAGTGAGGGTATCGAGATCCCTCTACTAAGTGCCGTGTCATGGGGCCCATCCAAGGATGGTGAAGGTGTGTGGACGCAACACCTCTCTGACAACAACAACAACAACAACGTTGCGAGCAGAGCTGCTACAGCTGCTGCTTCACCAGCGGTTGGTGAAGTGGTGCGAGTACGCCTTCAGCTGGACAAGCTCTCGGAGCAATTTGCCACCGCGATGACGGCTGGACTGAAGCGTCGCCATGTGCTCCAGGTTGGGGTGATGCAGCTACGTCTGGGCCACTGTGCCATGGTGCAGGCGGTGTGGCTCGTACGTGACTCTACCGCCAAGGGTGTTGCCACGACGGCTGCTGGCGGCTGCAAGTTGGGTATTCTGCGTAATGTGATGAGTCCTCGGGAGTAGTACGCCCTCCCTCCCTCCACCTCTCCACCTCCATGGAGTACTCCCCTTCTCACTAGTGCGTCATCCACACACAGAGACACAACACGTTGGTTGTTGCTGCTTCCTTCACGCGGATGCACCAATGATGTGGCCCACAACAACACCAACAACCTTTCTCCCCCCCCCTCTCTCTCTCTCTCTTCTTATTTGTTGCACAGTTCAGTTTAGTATCTCACTCTCCTTCTCAACAGGCCCTTCATCATGATTGGCGGCTTTGTTCCCCGGCGCTTTGCCCAGTTCAACCGCGACCCGTGCTGGATGTTCTTCGCATTCTCCCTCGGCGTGTGGTTTGGTGAATACCCCGCGCTGCAGCTCAAGTTCAACGCCCGCGACATGATCCTCGACCCTCACCGCTACGTCTGGTCCCACCACGATGACCACCACTAAGGATCATGTGTGGTACACGCCCATACACACACTCGCGTACATCATTTGGCATGAGCATATGCCAGTGACGAGGTTGAATGTGGTGGGGTTGGATTAGCAGCGGTCAGAAATGGAGAGAGATTGGCAATGCAAGCGAGCTGGTCGTTTGTTGCGCCGCGGCGTGGTGTAGGTAGGTAGTCAAGCTAAAAGAAAGTAATGTCAGTGTGGCAGCTGGTGTGGCCTCATCACGGTGCAGCCAGTGTAGATGTGTGTGTGTGCTTCACTGGTGTTGAGGAAGTCTCAGTCACTTCATTCTATTCTCTGCCCCTCCTGCATGAGCAGTGTGGGTGGAGGTTTGTGGATGGTCCCACAGGCAACATAATCTGTGCCATAATGTGTGTGCACCAATCCATCTCTCTCTCTCTCTTTCATACCTCTTCTCTCTTCGTATTCAGACTTTTACCCCAGTGATCTTAGACCCACACTTCCTCTCCTCACTTATCTGCAAAGACAAGAGGCAGGACACTCATCGCTAAACTCATCAAACTGCGTTGATTTTGTTTTTTTTGTTTTTCAGTGTGGTCCTTCTATCGAGTTCTTTCTAGTGGTGCTGTAGCTCGCGGAATTATCCACGACTTACACACATTCACGCACACACACTCCCCTCTCACTTTGCTCTTATCTCGTTCCTGTGCGTTGTGCGTCAGGTCCGTTGATTGTGAAGTGAGTCGCGAGCATCATCCAATCTTCTTGTGTTGAAGAGAAACTTACGCCAACTTCCTACGGATTACGGATTTGCCCACCATGCCCAATCACGAAGTCATTGACTCCATCATTTGTGTGGCGCAGAGCGCGCTCGACCCTCGTGACCTGGAGGAGCTCCACCGGCGCCTAGGCAACGTCATTGGCCTCGGCCGCGGTGGCGGTGGCCCCGGACGTGGCTGGAAGCCCTTCTTTGATTCTCCCGCCCAGCGTGGCGGCTTTGGTGGCCGTGGGCGTGGCGGTTGGGGTGACGATGACGATGATGGCTGGCGCGGTGGACGACGTGGTGGCGGTCGTGGCGGCCGTGGAGGCTGGCGCGGCGGGCACCACGACGAGGACCGCGGATTTGGCGGTCGTGGCGGGCGCGGCATGCGCGACGGACGTGGCGGCCATCGTGATGAAGATCATGGATTTGGGCGTGGCGGCCGTGGACGCGGTGGACGTGGACGTGGTCGCGATGAGCCCCACGCCACGGAGAGCCACGACGGGGATGACAAGGACGTCCCAAAGCGCAACAGCCGCCGCCCCAACTCGAAGTAAATTGCGTGAAGGATGGGAGGATGGAGGAGAACCTACCCACACACACACGCACACAGCCCACCTTCAGCTGCACGCCGTCTCGCATCAGCCCCCGCCCCCGGACCGGTAGAGTGCCAAGAAGGGGAGATGGGTGCTGATTGTTATAAAGCGCCGCCCTAACACGAAGAAAAGCAAAACAAAAAAGACGTCGTTCATGGGCGCCTGAACAAGTGCCAGACGCTCAACGTGCACGCACAAATATGTACTTCCTTTTTGCGTGGTGAGCTGCCCAAAAATTGGGCTGTGACAAAGAAGAGGAGAGAGGGCGATTCAACATCATCATCATTGTTGCAGACCGCCATCTATCCAAACACAACCACCTCTGTATGCCAGCCTCTTTGTCGTGGGTAGGGTCCCATCCCCACACCCAAACGGACACACAGACGCACATCAGTTCTCTTGCTCTCTCTTTTGACCAATACAAACACACAAGAGAAACACGCGCACACGTGTTTTCAGGAGAGAAATTCAGTGAAGTCGGGTACATTATACCCACGTGTACGTGTACGTGTACGTGGATCACTACTTCTCTATTGTTCCCAACTGCAATCCAACTGCTGCTTTCTTTTCCCCCCCCCTCTCATCCTCTCATGTGTTCCATCTTGTTTCAAAGTGCCGCATAGGTCGAGCGTACGCCCTCTTCCACAGACACAACACACAATTCTACACATACACACGCTAACAACACTCACGTTCTCACACACATATCCACGCAAAACTCTCAGGCACACACGTCGTCGTTACCGCAACCATTGAATTTTTTGGCCGGTGATCCCTCATTGACGAAGAGCTCTTGTATTCTCTTCCTCATCCTTCATTTCGTGCGTGGCGCGGTTGTTTTGTGCTTGACGCAACAAATCCAACCTCTACCCACCTGTCGTGGAAAAAAAAACAAAGAAGAACACAGGTTGTTTGGTGTAGCCCATAATTATGAGCAAGAAGGAGTCCAGCAGTGCCCAGCAGCATCCGCTGCAACGTGCGTGGACGTTGTGGTATGACAGCCCCTCCACCTTCAACAAGGATAAGTGGGAGCTCTCACTCATCCCCATCACTACCGTCAAGACCGTGGAGGAGTTCTTCGTCCTCATGCGCTACATGAAGCCGGTGCAGATGCTCTCACCGCTGCAGTATCACTTCTTCCAGGAAGGTGTCAAGCCCATGACGGAGGACAAGAACAACGTGAACGGAGCTCGTGTGTGGGTGCGTATTGAGCCCAGTGCAGCCGCTGCCCCATCTGGGCAAAGCAACAACAACAAGGCAGCTGCGAATGGTGAAGAGGACATGACCCCAGTGGAGGTGATGTGGCGCAATGTACTCATGGCCCTTGTGGGTGAGTCACTGGAGAAGGAGGGCCGCGCGGCGTGGATGAGCAAGAATGAGGCCGGAAAGACCCTTGACAACCGGCCGCAGGTGCTCGGTGTGGTTATGACAAAGCGCAAGGACTACTACCGCATTGCTTTTTGGGTGCGTGATGCGGAGGCGGCCGAATTCATTGCGAAGGTGAAGTCCATCATGGCGGCAGAGGTTGGGATGGATAGCAAGCTGGTGAAGGTCACTCCACATGGTGCCTCCATGGCCTAATCTTCTCATACTCATCATCATCCTCCTCCTCCTCACCAAGGATTGGCTGAGTGATTGGGGGAACATGAAGCAATGCGGAGTTCAGGGGGGGGTATTGCCCTCGTCATACCGTACACAGGACTCACCACCATCACTGGTACGCCAGCTCACTCCAACGACGGCATGTGCGTGCGTGTGTGTGTGTGTTGCAAAGGTGATGCAAAGGATTTGTGGAGATCAGATGCAGTTTTTGTTGGCACCACTCTCGTCGTTTCACTACGGAGTGCGGCCGCCATGCTGCAATGGCGTTGAATTCATCCGCAGACTTACCAAGGCTTGGCTGTGGCTACTGTCATAACTCCTCGCATGTATGTGCGTGTGTGCGTGTGGTTATTGAAGCAGCCGACTAAGATGCCTCTAGGCTCTCTGATTTAGGAGGGTGCTGGAGAGCAAGAAGACGATTTGAGCACCAAGGAGTGTTTGGGTAGTGTTGCTGTGGTTAGTTGAGCATGTGTCAAGATCTGAAGCACACACACACACACAACCATCACTTGTGTGGCCGGAACAGCCTACAGAAACAACGATGTTTGGTGGGACAAAGAAACGTGAGTCTGTCATTTTATTTCGTGGGTTTGGTTTTTTTTCATGTCTTGGATCCCCAAAGAGAGAGAGCTCAGCATTCGTCGTGCGGGAGGGTGGTGGTGTGTAGCAGCTTGGGGGGCACCCATCTGCGTCCCTCTCCGCTCGTACGGATGTTACCTTCTTTTGCGTCGTCTTCACACGCACACGCCTAAACACGATGGATGATCGTGCATATGTGTGCTCCGATAAGCAGTTGCGTGAAGTGGCATAGAGGAGCGTTTTGGGAAGTGCATTGCAAATGCGACGTATGGTGGATCACAATGAGGAGTCCGGGGAGAGCTCCTCTCTTCCAAGGATGGGAGAGAGCGAGAGGAACATTTGTTTGCTCATCCCTTCGTATCTTGTTGTAGGTATGCTGTACCTTCATCATCCTTCGTCTTCTACTCAATTATTTTTTTGTTGTTGTGTGCTCGAAGTGCTCCACGGCAGATATCTGCGTGAGCGGAAGAAGGAATCCACCCACACAACCCCACGACCACGGCCGGGGGAGGTGGTTAGCAACGTACATAGACAACCAATCAAAGGGAGGACGCCGTCCACGTGGCCCAGAGGCCCACACACACACACACACACACACACGTACACGAATACACACTAACGAGCTTTAGTTAGAGGGGAAGTCTTTGGTGATGGAGCGCCGTGCCAACAACAAGGGCCGTAGTCCTGCAGGCCGCCATGTGTCTAGCTTCACCGCGGGTGGACGTCCTCGCGTGGCGGGAACGCCAACCACCACGCTGGAGGTGAGTACGCTCGTGACGGAGCCCCTCTTACAGCTCGCGGAGCAGATGCGTACCATCATCCCCAAGGGAACGTGGCAGAGCTTCGGCAGTGAGGAAGAGATTGCGCGGGAAAACGCCACCGGTGTGCAAAAGCGTCCACTGACGCGGATGCAGTTTGACGTGGCTCGTACATTTCTGCTCCGCCACCACGCCGCCCACGATAGCTTCGTGACGAAGGAGGCCAGTGAAGATAGTCGCGACCTGCGCGCATCGCAGAATCCACTCTATGAGGTGATGCGCGATGAGGTAAGCATCGGCGTTCAAGCAGTACCCGAGAAGCGCTCTACACCGGCACAGACGTACTTTGCACGCAAGGTCAACGCCTCCGCCCAGGCAGAGCCCACCTTGGTGGATGCGTGCATCCGCCACATTGCCGTGCCCAAGAAGGAGACCCCTGCCGTCACCGCCTTCTTGCAGAATGTGATGCCGCGTATGCTGCACTGCCTCACACAAAACTACGAAGTGCCCATCTACACAGACGACTTCAGCCTCTTCAAGGAGGATGATGCCATTGTTGGCACACGTGACGATATTATGATGCTGGAGAAGGGCAACTACACCCACAGCGCCACCAAGGACCGCCGCGTGAGCAGCATTGGATGGCGGAGCTCACGTGGTCGAGATGACTACGTGTGCGTGGCCAGCATTGCCCCTTACTCGTTGGAGGAGCGCATTGATGCGCAGCGGCGGTGTGAGAGCAGCGTGTCTGTGGTGTGGGAGTTCTCCGACCCGATGCATCCGCGGTACATTTTGGAGTCACCCAATGAGGTGCAGGTTATACGCTTCAGCCCGTCACGTCCCAACCTCATCGCGGGTGGTGCCATGAACGGCCAAGTCTATCTCTGGGACCTTAGCCAGGCCGATGGCATCCCCTTCCTGATGGATATGGCCAACGCAGGCAATGACCCACTGAGCGGAGCCAAGACGGGCGGGGTGGGCGATGGCGCGGGCAGCGCACGTGGGGCGGACTTCCGAGATGCGGGCGAGGTGCCCCCGATGCCGGATAGTGTGAAGGGCGTGACCTTGGAGAAGGATGGCGATGTGTTGGTGCCACGATTGCAGCCCATTCAGTCCTCCAGAGTGGAGCTCTCCCACCGCCGACCGGTGCATGACCTTCAGTGGCTTCAGAGCAACGTGGAGTGTACCTTTGACGGGAAACAAACGGTGGTGGAGGAGGGCAGCCATCAGTTTGCCACCGTGAGTGATGATGGCGCCCTCTACATTTGGGATACCCGGCCAGAGAACCTCCCCCAAGACAAGCTCCGCAAGATGAAGCACCAAACCAAGGGCACACAAGACCTGCCATGGGTGCCGATGCTCAAGTACCAGCTCACCAAGCCCGATGGCTCCGGTGACATGATGGGCTTCCGCTTCTCCTTCGACGGCCTCGCGCCCGATGAGTTGCCCATGTATACCGCCGCCGTGGGCACCACCGATGGCGAGTTTGCCACCTGCGGCATGGTGACGAAGAACGATCGCACCAACGTTGTTGTGCCCACCTTTGGGCTGACCAAAGACACACGTTTTGTGCGTAACGTCGTCAACGCCCATGCTGGCCCCGTCTACTGTGTGCAGCGCCACCCCATCATTGGCGATGTGTATCTCACCTGTGGTGATCATAGCTTCAAGGTGTGGCGTGCGGGCTTTGACCTTCCCTTGTACCGCTCGCCCTACATTGAGAGCAACGTGACGTGTGCGGCGTGGTCACCTGCCCGCCCCGCCGTTGTCTTCATTGGCACCAGCGATGGCAAGGTGGAGGTGTGGGACCTCCTCGACCGCAACAATGAGCCCTTGCTGGTACACCACATGATTCAGGATGCCATCGCCACCATCTCCTTCAAGCCACTGCCACCACACGTTCCGTCGCACTACCTACAACATGTGGCCATTGGCACCAACCTAGGCTCCTTCCACTGGTATGTGCTGCCGGCGGTGCTCTCCAAGGCACCCAACGGGGAGAAGCGCCACTTCCGCGCGATGCTGGAGAGGGAGGTTCGGCGTGCGGCCTACTACCGCTGGAGATGGGTGGAGCGTAGTCTCGAGATGGACCGCTATGGCACCAGTGCGCCGCGCATGGTCATTGCCACCAAGGCCACCACCAAGCTAGATGATGAAGAGGAGGAGGAGGACGTCTGGAATGCCAAACCGGCGGAGGATGATGATTTTGGCAACTTTTACGCGCACGATCCGGAGCGGGATAGGGAGTTCCTCGAGACGGTGGAGCAGCTACGACAGCGCGAGGAGGAGTCCATGAAGTCGGAGCTGAAGTGAGTGGCACGCACATGCACCACATACACCACGCACACACACGTGTACAACAAGGAGGCAGAAAAAAAGAAACCGAAGAAGACGTGTGCGCGCCTCCACTCTGTATGTACGATAACCACGCGATGGGGAATGTATTTTGGAGATTCCATGACCATCAACGATGCCACCAACGAAGAAGGTGAAGTGAATGCGTACGTTCGTGCTCCACGCGACAACACATTTGTTTGGTATGTGTGATGTGGTTGAACCGTTGATGTGCATCACGTTCCTTCTTGTTTCTGCTTTTTTTTTTACCCCATCTCTTGCGTGTTAGTGGTAGGTACCCAATCTGCTTGAGCATCAACATTCACTGTTCACTGGCCTCTCTTCGTAGGGCGACGACGCACATACCTTGGCCGTCGTAAGGAGCAACCACGAGACGTGTTTGATTCATTCACGCAACAACACAATTCGAAGGAGCAGCTGGTAGTAAAAAAAAAAAAAAAAAACTATCATCCACAGCAAGAACAGTAACGACCACAACAACCACAGCAACAACAAACCAACCAAGAAGAGAATGGCGGATGCACCACCAGCCGATGCATTCATTGTGCTGCCCTACCGTCGTGGGGATGTCAGTGACCCGGATTGGCGCCTCTGCATGCACTACCTCTCCGCCACCAGCCCAAGCAGCTGCAACTCCACCGTGGAGGACGCCTTCCGTACCATGGCAAGCTACCACGAGAGCGTCGTACGTACATGCCAGTTGAGCCCAGACTCACAATTCACCATCTCGGAAAAGTTCATTGACTACACCGCCCTGCGCTACTGCCAGCTCATCGCCATGGCCCAAGCACACTTGCCCCTAAACAGCGGGCAGGTCAACGCCAAGCTGAAGTACGTCTGGCGCGACAGCTTGATTGATGGCCTGCGCTATGAATCCATGAATAGCAACGCCGAGCTGACGAGCTGCATCTACAACATCGCCGCCTGCTACAACAACCTCGGCGTGCAAGGCGTGCAGCGTGGTGGGGTGGAGGAGATCAGCCAGGCCTACGCCAACTTTCAGAAGGCCGCCGGCTACTACACCATGTTGATGGAGGAGCTCTCCGTGCGTATTCCGCCCGAGCAACGCGACCAGGGAGACCTGGCGCCGACTTCCCTGCGACTACTCCAGCGCATGGCCCTCGCTCACGCACACCACAGCGGCTATCTCAAGGCCTCCATCAACATGGCCGACCGCCATGATACCTTGGCCAAGTTGGCGGCCGAAGGTGCCAAGGTGTACGACGAGGTGCGTGCGCTCTTTAAGGGATCAACATGGTCTGCCGCGGCCACCAAGAAGGCCAAGGAGGTGGAGCTGCACCTCTCCGCCGCCGTTGTGGTCTTCCGCGCCCGCGCCTGCCTCCATCGTGCGGCGCAGCGTGAGTCGGAGAGCGCCATGGGCGAGGCCATCGCCTACCTCAAGGTGGCCAGAGAGCAACTGGGCAAGCTGCCAAAGATGCCAACCAACGCACTCATTGCGTGGGTGAATGAGGTCATCACGCGTGTTAACGAGACCTCTGCCAAGGCGGAAAAAACGAACGCCGCCGTCTTCTTTGATCGCGTGCCCGCGGAGGTGCCGCCCGTTGAGGGGCTTCCACGGCCCCTCGGCCAAGCCGCCACACCCGCCAGTGTGGTGATGGCGGAATCAACACGTGCCAGCGATCCATTTTTCGGCATCACCCCGGCACACGTCGCCGACTACGCCCGAACGTGGCGCGCGGAGCAGCAACAACGTGTAGATGCGTGCATCAATGCCGCCGCCCAAGGGCGTGCCTCCATCAGCCAAGGTCTCGCCCAGCTCGGGGCGGTGGCGGCGACGGAGCATGTCGGTGGCGAGCTCGATGCGCGCGATCGCATTCCGGGGCCGCTGCGCGCACGTCTTGTGCGGTGCCAGGATGAAGCGGGCGGCAGGCCCACGGATAAGTTGGCGGAGCTCCTCTCCGAGGGTGAGACGATGCAGCAACGTGCGGCAGATGCCACGCAGCGTGTTGAGCAGCTCTTCCAGCAGCTAGCGACGGAGGAGCAGGGCTACATCACCACCTATGGCGAGCGCATGTGGTTTTCATTGATGCAGGCCTACCACACTACACCCGACTACGGAGTGCTGCATCAGCACCTCCAGGAGGCCAAGCAAGGGATGCAGACCTCCGTGGAGGATCCCATGGCACAGGTGAAGCGGCGCATCTCCACGCAACTTCAGTCTCTCGCCCGCCTCTCGTGGAAGATGGCGGATTTGGATGCGTTGATGCCCTACTCGCGTAGTACAGAAGCACAAGATGGTGCGGCCAAGACACAGGCCCTCATCAACCAGCTTAAGGAGCTCCTCGCCAGCAAAGATGCGCTGGAGAAGCAGCAGCTCAACGCAGAAGCAAGCCTGAAGGAGTTATTGGGCTCAGACGCCATCACCACGTCGCTGTCGGCGGCGGAATCAGCCGATCGGCAAATGGTGCTTGCGCGTGCCACGCAATCCATCACCGATGCGATGGAAAAAGTGAATGCCCCACTGCGCGAGGAGCGTGAGCTCAACGGGCGAGCGGAGGCGCTCATGGAGTCGCTGACCGTTGCGCAGAGCGCCGACCCCGTTGTGGCAGAGATTGAGCAGCTCACCAACAACCTGAGCTGTGCCTGTGACGTCTATGAGGAGTCGGTGCGCTCGCTGAGTGGGTGCCATCAAGCGGCCACGGCGGTGTTGATGAGTTTGGAAGAGGTGGAGGCAGCCACACAGGCCTTCGTATCAAAGCGCAAGGCGGCTGCCACAGACGCACAACGCCGGCTGGATGCCAGCATCGAGGCCAAGATGCAGCACATGCAAGCCACACAGGGTGATATTGATGCCTCCCAACGACGCCAACAAGATTTGCGTGCTCAGATTGCATCATTGGAGCAGCAGAAGCAGCCGCAACAACAACCTGGTTTTCAGAGCTATGGTCCTCCGCCAATGCAGCAGCCCACGTACCAGCAGCCTACGCCCGTTTCGTACAACTACTCCGCTCCAGGTTATGCCATGCCGCAACAACAACAACCACAGCAGCCAAACTATGGTGGCTATCCAAACTACACCTACCCTCATGCATGAGCTGATGAACGTGCTCATCATCGTCACCGTCTCGGTTTGATGAATACATCCATGGCCGACGTGCTTCTTTTTTCTCTCTTCCTCGTGGTGGATTGAGGCACCAACTTATCTCCCAAAACACACGCACACGCACATGCCGCAGCATCTATCAACAACAACTGTTTGCCATTATTTATATTCACGTCATTGTGAAACAAGATTGATGTGTTTCTTGGTACTTGGACT